>CABFVX010001125.1:0-26812 GCA_902151425.1 Timema shepardi
GATTTCAAATCCATAGAACGGTTTTGTCACAATCTTTTATTTAGTTTTACCATGTAAACAAGTGTTGACCGGCCTCTTAAAGTTAAGCCTCATCTTGTTCTTTTGGGTCAAACTACGTGAGTCACCGATTGGCCAGTGCGTGTACTATTCAATTCCCTCATCCTGGTCCTTGAGATTATATAACCTAATATACGTTTCTAATAACCAGTCTTGGCACTTAAACTCAAGAATACAACATTTTACTTAAATGAGGATGAACTCATAGAATAAGGGAAATTCATAAGTAGTCCACACAGTATGGCTCGAACCCCGACATCTCTCGGGTTAGGCTCGATCAACGCTTTTTGTAGATGAACAGAGGCATGGAAATCGTTTCAAGACTGTACCTTGGGTAGCCGATGTTCGCGGGGTAGCGACTGTCCCATCAGCACCGATAGTTGTGCGTGCCATGCAAATAACGCGCGCTGCGAACACAACACCGGAAACTGGTGGAAGGAGGGGCTAGGGGGGTGGGGTGTTAATACACACGGACCCTTGTATCGGCGAGATGAGATGATCATCGTCGGCTTCCATTACACTGCTCCTAGCGTTATAATCACACAGTCAAATGACACCACATTGGCGGCAGAGACAGTTCGACACACGTTTATTCCTTCAGAACGTCTTCCTACTGACATGAAGGGTCATGGATTCGATCCTCGCATGGGCACCAAATGTTTCACCGTAATTATGTTCGTTCATTCTTAACTGTAACTAATGGTCTGGGCCCAGGCTGTTGGGCTTCACCCATAATATATTTGTGATAAGTCACTTAAAGTCGAACTCGATGGTATTGGGGTAAATTTCTCATATCAGGACTCGATGTTCCTAAATCCAGCCTTTTTAGGCGATAAAAATACGTAGCACAACTTCCTTTGGAGGGAAAGTAAAGCCATCGGTTCCATGTCGATTGTGGCATGTAAAATAACCCTGGAAAATGTGAAAATGTCTTTTCCGGCAAAATTGATAGGCCCTTTCATACTTGCTCATAGACATTAGTGTGGAAGGCAATGGGGTACCACCACACTTCTTGAACACCACTCATACATCGGATCTATACCAAATGGTGCGGGTAGCACTAACCAGACGAGAGGGCTGAGCGCACGCCCAGCGTCGGATGTATAGAAATCACATCAAACCAACCTTCGGGTTGTTGACTTAAGAAGAAGTCGCTAAAAGCCACACATCGGCACATATAAGTTATTATTATTATTATTATTATTATTACCGCGTCTTACTACCCGTTCGGGTTATACGCACTTACGCTAATGTGTAATGGTTGTGTGATTGTGAGATGAAATGGAGGACCTACAGTTTAACGTGGAATCCGAACCACGGTGGAGGTCTGTCATGCCCACATTCACAAGATGTCTTGTCAGAGGTGAAGGAAGGGTTTGGTAATCAGATAAATCTGTGCCGGGTCCGAGGATTGAACCCCGGCCACCAGCACAGAAGTCTGACACCTTACCCTTAGACCGCCAGGTCACCTCACATGTAAGTTACACTATTTAATTTCTTTTCCAACGCGTCTTACTTCCAGTCAAGGATATCCACACTAATGGTGTGGGGATGAGAGAAGTAAAATTGGAGGAAATGCGCCCGCTGTTATGTGTAGGAAAAGTAGGCAACAATCTTGTAGAGAACACCTCCATTAAGCCTAAATCTGGCTGGGATTTGATCCCAAGCCTTCACGCCACTGGTAAACCAAAATAGACGAGCTTGACGTTTAGTTCACGAACATACTAGTGTGGGTGTCTTGTTTGTTCAATGCTCACATGATATAAAATGTCACAAATACATTACTCTCCACTTGCAGAAGAGAAAGAAAATAAATATAAAGTAACATACATCACTACCTTATGAACACATGAAACTAGACCTAATAACATTTATAAATGTCATACGTTTATAAAATGGTGGGTTAACCATAGCAATCAACTTTTTTTTAAATTAAGTTTGAGTATGCAGACTGAAATAAATTTTCTTGAATGGAAACCACTCAAATGCGAGTACACTTATTTTAAATGCCACCAACCTCATTCTTACTTCACCAATATAAATTTAAATACATGAACAGGTGGTAGGACGCGTAACATGATCATTTTTTAGCCCAGCGTTTCATTATGCGCATATGTACCAACTACGTTCATGAGTTAGGGATGAAGAAGGTTGAATTTAGAGGAAGTGTATCCGTATTTGTGTGGAGAGAGAGAGTAAAAAAACAATTTAGGAAAAACCACTTTCAGTACACCCGACCGAGATTCAAACTCCCGATCTCCCTGTCATCATTAAAAATTTAAATCGAAACAAATGGTATGAAACAATCATACATACTGTACTTTATCGTGTAGTATATTATAGTTTGAAAAAAAATCCTCATTAAACCACCGATATATATATTTTTTTCTTAAGGGAAAGAATTGTGTAATGTTATTTATCATGTAAAACTCTCCCACAATAAACATTTCGAATACAATTGTTAAAGCTACTTTTTAACTCTTTCAAGTTTTCAAAAATAAGTCTTCAGTAAACCACCCTTAATTTTAGAACAATAATTAAAATAAAGAATCATCCTCGCAGTATCACCAAATTATAGCATCTAACTTTAAAGTTTGAACGAAATCCATTAAACCGTTTAGGCTGCAGCCTCGGGTAGGCCTACAGACAGAACTGTAAATAGCTTCTTTTTTTTCAGTGGCACAGTAAACGTCAATATGTAGTCTAGATCTAGAATTTTCATGATTTTAATGTTTTCTTTATATGAGAAGTAAAAAGTCAGAAGACGTCCGATAAAGTCTTGAATCGATCTCCTCCACGGGTCTAGCCATAAGTATGCGGGTCGGTGGTTTGCATGGTTTTTTATTCCGGGCGATGAGAGCGAGGGTTAATGTCGGCTACATTGAAAGCGATGTGAAGAGGGGGAAGACATCAGTACAACTTGTTTGGGAACGTTTGGCCACTGCTCCTTAGCGCTGACCAACGCCCGTCGTTTGTTGCATGCTTATTCTCACCAGAACCCCTCATCGGTGGACACGCACATTAAATATGAGGATCATTTAGTCTGGTTTACCGGTGTTTGGGAGGTTCTGATTCGACATGTCTTGTATGCAATACATCACTATGCATACTATCATTGTGTCTCGCAGGTATATCACTGTATATCGCAATGAGCCCTACCTCAGTGTAACTAAGATGCAGTATGTACCCAAGGCCACACTCGTTCTCAGTGTAGTGTGTATACATAATACCACTATGCACACACTAATAATCCCCATTGTAGTGTATATACAATATATCACTATGGACACACACTCAAAGTTTCACGTGTCCTATACAGTTTATCACTACGTACATACACTCTTTAAGTGTACCGAGTATACTGTAGAACTATACTATTACGGCCACTCAGTGTAGTATACAATATGTTAATACGGACACTCATTGTAGCGTGTATACAGTATATAATTACGGACATAGTGTAACGTGTATACATTTTACTACTATGAACATACTCTCGCTTTGACGTGTATATAGTATATTACTATGGATACACTCTCAGTGTAACGTGTGCATAGTATATTTCCACATCGTCCAGGCAGTTTATGACCGGCTACTGTGGAAACGGAGGTAGAGTTGAACTCTGGACCGTGAGAAGCTAATGTCGGTGGAAGAGAGAACCTGTTTCATTACGTCACGCGATTGATTGAGGGGGGAGGAGGTGGGGGTTGTTTTTACCAGGTGGTTTATTGGGAGGTGTGGGGTGAGGTAAGGTGTTCTCACGCCCACTTGGGCATCCCCTCTCTTCCCTTAAGGCTGGTCGTTACAACGAATGGAGTGAGCTAGCAGCACATTTTAAATCCAAGAGGGTTTGTCGTAATAAACAGTTTGATAAAATAAAAAGTTCTCAGACCTAAAATAAATAGAAGATTAAAGTTAAAAATAAAAATCTATCATCAAATTTCGCAATATATTGTGTACTGCAGACTCATATGCAAGTAAGATACATCAATATAGATTGTATTCGAACCAAGACATTTGAAATTAATTGTTTGAAGATACGAGTTTAATTTTACCCATTACCCACACAAGTGGGTACACTTAATGCCGGTTCACACAAAACGCTAAGCTATGCTATGCTGTGATATATATAATGTACAAAGGTTTTTTCACTTTGATTTTATTTACACTCATTGTTAAGCTAAACTATGGCTCCTCTTTTCCCTTCTGAATTCACTGTAGTTTCTTTCTAATCTGCGCCAGTGTAGTTAAGTTATTAAATTCTCCAAAATGTCTTGTTTGAGATCAGATAATAGTAATGAGCTTCTGCTATTAGCAGCCGTTTTGGAAGATGAAGAATGGAATATGAAGAAAATGTAGGAAGTGGAGGCAATTTGACTTGTTCAATTAACTGTACGGTTGTAATATAAAAACACTTATTAAATATAAATTCTAAATAGATTATTACTTAAATACACGTGAGACAAACTGAAAACAAAACTTCCAACACTTCTTTGGTTATTTTCAACAACCCAGCATTGCGTCTGTTCAACACGTAGGTCAAGCTGTGTCGTGCGCATGCGCAACGTAAGTTGGCTCAAGATGGAAAAAGTGCCCGGCCAGAAATCTGAAAAAATACAGCAAGTTATAGCTTAGCTTTCAGTGTGAACCGGCCTTTACATTGGCGTCATTCTCGTTTAGTCCAGCTAGTCTATACTTCATTCACGGTAGGAGTTTACCTCTGAAAGGTCTTTTTTCCTACCAATATCCTACTATATAATAGGTTTCTGGTAGGGAAAAAGGCCTTTCAGAGGTAAACTCCTACCGTGAATGAACTTAAGGATAAAAGGGTCATGCCATAGATACATTATACGCTTCTCTCTGCTCATGGTTTGGATCCCGGTTGGGTGTATTGAGTTTTTTCCCTCCTCATTTGTTTTCCACTCTCCTTCCACAAAAATCGGTTACATTTCCACTAGATTCAATTTTACTCACCCCTACCATCTTATGGTAAGCGTATATTGGCCCACATCGGACGGACTGCACGAATAGGATTTATTTAGTGTACTGCGTCAATTGCATTCGAAGCGTTCGAATTTCCGAAGGAGGCGGTTCTCAACATAATATCCTTAAGTTCTATCGTGTCGTCTTTTGTGTGTCCTAATATCTATAATTACATCAGTGGCACGGGTGTCACTAGATACAGGCTGATAGAGACAAATACTTTAGCTGCATCCCACAAAACTATCATTAATATAATAGGCCCTACATGGTGCTGTTGTAGCTAATCTAATTTGATTTTAAAATATTATTTTTCTGATCAAAAATATGTTTTTTTATTTTGTATATATATTTTTTTCTTTTACTTTGTAACTTTTTATGTGAGGGGGAAATTATATCTCACTCACACATGGTAGCTCGCGAACTGGTGGAGGACTAAACTGAAATATGTAGGTCGGTCGCGAATGACTGAACTACAGGCTGTATTTATATCGGTCGCGAACGACTGAATTAAAATAGTTTTTGGCGAACTATTTAACTAGATAAACGAACTGCTCATTTCAGTGAACTAAATCACTTTGAACTGAATTGCCTATCTCTAAACTAAATAGAGAACAAACCAGGGAATCCCGAATGTGAATGGTGCGTGTGCTACCCAGGCTTCCAGATGACGTCATCCTCACGAATCGGATTGTAATCAAGGTCCCGGAATTATTATCGTCATTGGCGATGCCCAATGTGTACGATGCGGATAGGTGAATGCAGTCTCATTTAAAATAATGTAAAGAATACAAAAATCCGATGCGTGCGGTCCGTCCGATTCAGACTATTGGACGCTTGCTTACCTTAAGTAAATATTCGTTGAGCTCGGACAGGTAGTAAGATGGGTTGAACAAAATAGTTTCCCATTGAAAGCGTGTATTTCACTTTAATGTTGTGGTTTGAACCCTAGGAGGTAATATTCGAGCTATATTATATCAGTTAGGGTTCAAGTATTACGTAAGCACATGTTTGGTCATTTTAACCCTCTTGCTTACGTAAGATCTGACATTTTTTCATCTGCACACAGGAATAACCATTCTTTTTTCATGCAGTTTTGCTTATAGCCTGAGCAAGTAGTAAGACGCGATGGTAAAAAGATTAAAAATTCATGCCATTTTAAAATAAATCCGATAATTACTAACATAAAGGTATAGGTGACCTTGCGGTCTAGGGGTAAGGTGTCAGATTTCTGTGCTGGCGGCCGGGGTTCAATCCTCGGTCCCGGCACAGATTTATCTGATTACCAAATCCTTCCTTCACCTCTGACAAGACATCTTGTGAATGTGGGGAATGCCAGGCCTCCACCGTGGTTCGGATTCCACGTTAAACTGTAGGTCCTCCATTTCATCTCACGATCACCTTACCATTACACATTAGCGTAAGTGCGTATAACCCGAACGGTTAGTAAGACGCGGTGCTAATAATAATAATAATAATAATAATAACATAGAGGTGTAAATTAAGATTGCAAAATAATTGAAACTGGTGTACACTTAATTAAAATCAACGGCTTACAAGGCATCCTCCCTCAATTTTGCCCGTCTTTCTTTGTCTTGCGTAATCATTGCTTTGAGCCCCCCCGCAGACCCTTGTCAGCAAAAAAAAGCAAATCTCGAACCTTCCCCCCTTCCCTCCCCCAAGGTGCTTACGTAATACTTGAATGCCCCTTTATGTCATATCCACGAAGTTCTGGAGAGTGATGTCGAATCACTACAGTTCGCGAGTTACAAGGGGTCAAACTTGCTATTTTATGCTTTTCATCTACCATTGTCAAGGTAAAATAATTACTGTATGGGGTTGAAATTTAGTATAATTAGTCATTCATATGAGGGGTACACAATTAAATATTCATAATATGTTAAAAGAAAAATTATTTTAATGTAAATTCAGTTTAAAAGTGGTAGAATTAAATCATTTTTAATTGTATATAAATACTGTTCTTTTTATACCTCGATAATTTGATTTTATCTCATTTTGTAGTACACAATGTAGTTATTTAGGATTTTTTTTAAACCTAGCTCTCTAGTCATTAATTTTATTAATTTGTCTGAATTTATCATTTCAAATATAGAATTGTTATGTATCTTTCATGAAACGACTTGTTTTGACTGTACCTATTGTAGAGACAACACCGACCAACAACATAATATGCCAGGCCGAGGCAGAGGGTCAGATAATTTCAACTAATAACACACCCGGATAAAGCGGACGACAGCTTCCTTACCTAGTCGTCGTTGTTGGAATGGGCTGAAACAGTGCTACTTGCTATATTTTCCAAAATAGCCCCTACTCCCACACATATTCAATTCCCTGCCAATTCTTAATGTCGAATGGCCTTAACAGATGTCCGTGAAAATTTCATAAACGGTTCAAGAGCTTATCAGTTATTTTGTGGCATTGTTGCTATAAAATAAGTAGCGTAAACCAATCAGTATTTCTTGATTGAATCCTTTATTTATATTTTGAAATTTTAACTATGAATACTTTGTGAATATAACTTATAAGACTATATGTAATTCATCGTTAGTTAGGGTGGGATATAAGTAATCGTTTGTTAAGGTGGGTTATAAGTAATCGTTAGTTGCATGATTATTCTCACCAGACCCCTTATCGGTGGTACTGCCTTTAGTACACCCGACCGAGATTTTAACCACGATCTCCCCATTATCTAGTCTGTTGCGAGAGTAGTGCCTAAAACCATGCGGCCACCGAAGTGGGTCATCTTTAGATAAAGAGGTATGAAAGAAACTGAAAGTAAAGATGAAAGCTTCCGGTAAAAGGTAATAATAGAATTCCAGAGTGAGGGTATGTATTCATAAAGGTTCTGATTCTAATATTAAAGAGCCTATTACTATACTTTTCTTGTCTATAGTAGACCCGACGTTAGTGACACATCCAACCACCGAGCGCCGTAGTCATTACGTAAGTGTGAGAAGACAACTGGATTCGCTGTTATTGCTTTGTCATAAATAATTTGGTAATATCTCTGGTGTTAATGACCTCAGAACAAATTAAACTGAAGTGTAAACTAAAACGCCATGTATACCGAGTGCAATCGTTACATTTAAATAGATGTGTGTGTGTGTGTGTGTGTGCGTGTGAGTGAAAAGGAGGTATCCGTAAACAATCATTAAATGACTATCTTACATTTCTCATCTTTAACCGTGAATTAAGAGGGGAATGGGGGTGGGGTTAGCGTGTCTGTCAACTGAGCTAAAGGTTCCTGTTTCGATTCCCGGCATGTCCTAGAAATTTATCAAAGGTGAAATGTGGGTTTCTTCTTTTCCCAATGATGAATTAACGGCTGGGGGCTGGTTGATGTGTCTGCTATAGATTTAATTTAGTTTATAAGTCGTGTGCTGTCAGTCGTGTCAGAAAGTGCACGTCAAATACCTCAAATAAATGAAAAAAAAGTTATGGGGGAATGTAAAAGTCACCTTAACTCGCGTTTATTTCCATACCACCTTAACTATCGGTGACTTCCGTCCCACCTCAAATTACACATGTATGGTTTACATGAAGTCTATGTATACGTACTCTACAGAGCTAACAGGTAGGAAACCCCCTTAATAACAACTATTCCTGATGATGGAAATGAGAAGGGGGGAGGTGTTAAAAAGAGCAAAAAAGTGTGTAAGAACCAGGTCTCCCTCCGGGCGTCTTTTCGGTCCCAAGAGTCCCGTCGGCGTATCCGTCCGTAGTAACCAGCCCGGAGAAAGAGAGAGAAAGAAAGACTCACATGTTTTTATTTTTAGAGGGGCACCCTGTTGCGAGAGTATTCATTCATAAAACGGTGCTCTGCTGGCTTGGTGGGAGGAGGGAGGAGGTCGGCTCCTTGAAGGGGGAAAGGGGGGTGGCCCCGCGGTGTGGCGTGTAGTCAGAGCATCATCATTAGTTGTCTGAAGAGCGCGCGACGGTCGACATGTCAACAGGTGCTGCTGCCTCGGCCACGACGGACCGAACAACTCTTTAATCCCTTTCTCTTTTCTTTTTTTTACTTTCTCAATATTTTTTAATTAATTGTTCTATCGTTTTGAAGGAAAGAGATTCAACAAATAAACGAAACGCGTCGATTCACATTAAATTGACGTACGATGACAGTTGAAGGTTTTAATTTGTGAACCAACTCGCGCCAATGTGTGGAGAAGACATCAATCTTGATTAGAACCGTAGATAGTCAAACATTAACTTTTTTTAAAAAAATGTGGGTGTGTAGTTGATTTCGACGTGTTTGTGTTGGGTCTTCTCAAACTTGATATGATACACATATGAATTACAGTTATGATTACCGATCATATCTCCAGAGAATCGTAACTCAGAACTCTGCCTCAAAGGCTCGATATGGTCATTGCCTGATCTTTGATGAGATCTACTGATCTCAAGATATATTCTCCCACATCCATAGGGCCATAAGATGGTTCGTCCTTACCTCCCCTCTCACCGGACCTTGGTGGGACTACTTTTATTTGTTTAGGAAATAAAACAATAGCGCACCCTTGTTGAAGTAAGGGTAGGCCAGGACGAGTCTACAGTTTCTCCGGACAGACTCATGCGCATGAAGTGTAGTGTAATCCGAGTGTATGTTGTGCAAGGAAGGAGCTTGCCGCTGGACCTAAGCGCTGACTAGTGGGGGAAGGGGGTGTTGTGTGTTTGTTTGTGTTTTGATTCAGTGGCGTGTGATGTAGGCCGGCCCGGTAACGACGCACACATGTATATCGACTGGGAGACGTACGCCGTTATGGGAATTAAAGCCATGAAATCATTCAGCAGGCCCAGAGGTGAGACTTACCTTATAAAGGTTATTATTCATTATTTTGGCGGTGAGCATGTAGGATTTTATTCCCCCCTTTTATCACGAAGGCTCTTTATAAACATAGATTTTGTTTGTTTTATATTTTGTTATTTAATTTGCCCTTTTTCAACTAGCCTATTATATTAGCACACGACTAACACATTAACTTAATTCTAGAACATACACAACATATATACCCCCTGTGAAAGGGGTAGACCCAATTTAATCAATTACACCATTTTTTCGGCCATGTCAGGAATCTAACTTGGGGTCCTTAGCTCAATAGACAGGTCCACTACTGGTTAGGCTGAAGTATTGAAACCAAAAAAGTTATATCAGCACATGGCATACAAAATAAATTAATCTATTAAATAAACGTTTATCACTAAAAACATCCAAACAGTAGCGCCAAGAATAATTTATATAGAGTAACAGAATATCCACACAGTCGATAAAAATATTGTTTTACATAGTATCGCCTTGTCTAGAACCCCCCTTCCTCCCCCCTTACCCCGTTGTGGGAAGTGATAGTATTTTCTACCTGTCCAGTAAAGTTGTTCAGGCTCTAAATATCTCCGTTCCAAGTCTGTACAACATTCTGGATCCCGCCAAGGTGACATTGCTATTGCGCGGAGTTTTGCAAATCGCAGTGAGGTTGAGTGGTTAGCTAGCCTAAAACAATTCACTAGTTGTGTGCGTGATCGTCCTAACCTGTTTGTTCAAACTATACTCTGATTTTGCTAGGAAGAACAGTATCTGGTAGTTACTAAAGCTACTAAAACAATTCACTAGTTGTGTGCGTGATCGTCCTAACCTGTTTGTTCAAACTATACTCTGATTTTGCTAAGAAGAACAGTATCTGGTAGTTACTAAAACAATTTTAATATATTGTAAGCATATATCAATAATTATGCTATCACCCGCTTCGTTGGCCGCGTGGTCTAATGCGCTACTCCCGTAATAAACTGCCGACGACGAGGAGATTGAGGTTAGAATCTCGGTAAAGTGTATGTAATGAAGTTTTTTTCTAAAATTGTTTCCACTATCCATCCACGGAAATGTGGGTACACGTACTATAAATATAACCTCCCTAATCTCTAAACCCATTAGCGTAATTAGTACTTATGCGTATAACCTGAACGGGTAGTAAGACGAGGTGCTAAAAAAAAGTCATTAACGAGTCTCGTTTTAATTAAGTCTCACCCGCATCGTTGAACATGCGTATAAATGATTTAGGAAAATACACCTCAGAACACCTGGCTGGGATTTGAACCCCGATCTTCCTTCAAACCAGATAAGACAGGATTGAAACTGGCGTGTTTATCCTGGAAATGTCACTATTAACCAGCACATTGGCACTAAAGCTTGCAAACAAAGAAACAAACAATATATGTTTATAACAAAAACTTTTTTTGGCCAAAAATATATAAAATATTGACTCGATAAATACAGTCCAATTTTTATAGGAAGGACCTATAAAAAATACAAACTTTTTATGGCCAACATTGATAATATTTTCCTTTTTTTTGTGTGTGTGTTATTATTTTATGGTATGGTTTGGTATGGTATGGTATGGTTGATATCTATCAAAAGTGACAGTAGTAGATCACATGACTTGACGTATGGCTACGTGAAGGTAAATATAGTAACTTTACTAGCTGTTAGATAAGACTCTGCCTGTGAAAATTGGACTGTACTTTTGTCTTAATTTCCTACACCTTGTAATCTCAACAGTTATTGGATATTTGTCTTACGTATATTGACATTTGAATATAACTTATTCTTCTTCATTTAAAACGTTTCTGTTCAAGGGTCAATATGTCCATGGCAAATATTCAACCAACCACTGGTGAAATTACCACGTGCAGAAAATTAAACTAAACGCATTTGATGAAGCAATACTTTATTTATTTTAGACATAGAAGTTTTTTGTTTTCTTTACCGACACTAACTCGCGCTTCCTTCAACCCCCAACCATTGTGAGTACAAAGTATTTGGACTGATAGTTGTAATAAATAACTTTGAAAATGATATTTTGGGCGTCGAAATAAAGCGGCCAACCATATTTTAATTTAGAATAAAATTAGATGTTAACATTTTTTACCATGGGTTTGTTACATATTATGTTATTAAACTTTCGAATACTCGTTAATTAATCATACATTTTTCTTAAGTTTATGCATTTTAAAACAAGATTTAATGGATTAATATATTATTGAGTATGGATGAAGAAAATAATTAAATAAAATGCACTTGCATTTGCTTTATAAACCCATTTTTTGAGGTAAATAGTTGGGGGCTATAATTACAAGCCCGGCACGGTCGACCAAATGTCTAATACTAAATATTTATTATTATATGTTGCAATCCCACTCGAAGGGTACGGGGGAAAAGGGTGGAAGGTCCAATTCTAGCTCAAATTGAGCGTGCTTCCTTCTCTTAGACAATCATGATAACTTTCTAATGCACTTTGGATTTTAGTTAGAAAGAGGCCTTTCTGTCATATTTGAATTAATTTAAATTAGAATCATATTCTGGAGTCCTTATGGAGTTTGAGATATAAATGTTGCCGTCTCGGAAAGTGTGTGTAATAGGACTTACCACCTTTCCCTCTGTAACCTTCAATTGCATTACTTTCTGATACATTATTCATCTATTTCTTAATTTCTTAATAACAAAGCCTCATTTGTATTAATGATGGGAATCTTGAATTTGTCAACTGTATCTACGCTATTAATTCTAACAATGAAGATTTCATTTGTATTATTTTTATATGGGCCCTACCGTTCTATTCCCTTCCTGAAATTTAAATTAACAGGGTAGAGATGAAAAAGGTATGGTTTTAGAAGAAATGTTTCCGTATTTGAGTGACGAAAGAGGGGAGAGCCATTTAGGGTGGGAAATATCCCCGTACCCCCGACTGGCATTTGAACCCCTACCTCCCCGTCACCGGCAAACCAGAATGGACAAGACCGACACCATTATCCAGACTACCTCTCGAATGTTTCCTTCCTCATTAGAGTAATTATTATATATGCTTATAACCTGAACAGGTAACAAGACGCGATGGTAAAAGAAAATGTTTTGACTCACCCAGAACTCCAGAATATTGGGGTTTAGTTCCGATCAAGTGTAATTAAAAAAAAATATACAGGGATCCAAGCTGATAATCATTCATCACCTTTCATACTTTCACAGTTTCTTCAAGTTCACCCTCCTCATACTGTGGTCTAGGATCTCTTTGTACGCCGCGTGATACTCGCACCGGTGAACTATAGGCGTAAGTCTAGTCTATTCTGGTATTTCCGGTGACGGGGAGGTGGGGATTTGAATCCCAGCTGGGTGTATTGGAGTAGGTTTTCATTAATATTTTCGTTTCACTCCTAAAAAAAACTAAATTTCGACCTTTCTCATCACTTACCCGTTAGTTTAAAATTCTGATAGCCCGTAGGAGGGTAGTAAAGACTTACTTACTCTATGGCATTATGAAATCGAAAGTTCATGGTTACACTTAAAAAAAAGTACGCCATCTACGCATATTTTGAGCTAGTTATATCCAGTCCACCTCATTACACCCTCTCTCTTTCAGGTCCACTCTTATGTTATCCTCACACCTGCGTCTAGTTCTGCCCAATGATCTCTTCCCATTAGGTTTGCCAGTCAATACAACTAACAATGTTCTAAAATCTCCTATTTGTTCTGCATTCATACCCATCGTAGTCTATATGACTTGATTATCCTAGCAATGTATTTTGATGATTACAGGATATGTAACTCATCATTTTGCAACCTCTTACACTCCCGAGTAGCCTCATCCGATCATGTAACAGATATCATCCTAAGCGCCTTGTTTTCGAACACCCTAAATTGGTTTTCGTCATGTAAGGTAAACGACCACGTTTCACACCCAGAGAGAACAACCGGTAAAATTATTGTTTTGTAAGAAACTTTAGCACTAAAACCAATTTTTAATATTCATACAGCAGTTACATTATTTTCATTTTGCTCTGCGTGAAACTAATCATCCCACGCATCAGGAATACATTTTTGAGTGGATTGTCAGGCAACCCATATACATTTTTAGTAATAGCTTTCAAAAGCTACCTATTTTTATTTCACCTCCATATGTTCTTGTACACACCTGCAGCTATACCCTGTCCAACTCTTTGAGGACCTCTCGGTTAGAAATGCTTTAACGAGTTAGTCCTCGGCGAATTTTCTTTATTTCTAGGGCTTGCACTCGCTAAATACTGTACTTCTACACATAGGGCTAAACTCTGTTCGACTCTTAATGTATCATTTGGTAGAAATGTTATCACGTGCTCTAGTACTTACACTTCCTAGTAAATGTAGGCTACATATACACTAGCAGCTATACTCTCTTCTCTCTCAGGGAAGATGGGGTATCAAATCCCGGTTGTTACAGTTCTTAGTCTCCGGGGTGCGTGAAACCAGGCGAGGTAAAAATGATTCAAAGCTCACAAGTGCGTGTTTTTTTGGTCCAATTGCGGAAGTGTACAGCTTTAAACCTGGCGATGTTGACTATCTTGGGATCATCAACTCCCCTTACACCTTGCTGCATCTCCTCCTTTCAGCAGCAACTGAAGTAGTGATGTACAACTTGCGGTGCGGAAAACTTATCTAGATGGGCTTGCGTTCGTAATGATTTAGAGCGAATATAAACTAGGAATACACAAATGAAGCAGTGGGATATCTAGGAATATGAGGGTGTACATCGGTTATAAACCAGGAATAGGAGGGTATAGATCGGTTATAAACTAGAAATACGAGGGTATGGATCGGTTATAAACTAGGAATAGGAGGGTTTAGATCGGTTACAAACCAGGAATAGGAGAGTATATATCAGTTGTAAACTAGGAATAGGAGGGCATAGATCAGTTATAAACTAGGGATATGAGGGTATACATCGAATATAAACCAGGAATAGGAGGGTATAGATCGGTTATAAACTAGGAATAGGAGGGTATAGATCGGTTATAAACTAGAAATACGAGGGTATGGATCGGTTATAAACTAGGAATAGGAGGGTTTAGATCGGCTACAAACCAGGAATAGGAGGGTATAGATCGGTTATAAACTAGGAATAGAAGGGTATAGATCGGTTATAAACTATAAATACGAGGGTATGGATCGGTTATAAACTAGGAATAGGAGGGTTTAGATCGGTTACAAACCAGGAATAGGAGGGTATATATCAGTTGTAAACTAGGAATATGAGGGTATAGATCGGTTACAAACCAGGAATAGGAGGGTATACATCGGTTATAAACTAGGAATAGGAGGGTATACATCGGTTATAAACTAGTGATATGAGGGTATACATCGAATATAAACCAGGAATAGGAGGGTATAGATCGGCTACAAACCAGGAGGGTGTACATCGGTTATAAATCAGGAATAGGAGATTATAGATCAGTTAAAACTAGGAATAGGAGGGTATAGATCAGTTATAAACTAGAAATACGAGGGTATGGATCGGTTATAAACTAAGAATAGGAGGGTATAGATCGGTTACAAACTAATAATACGAGGATAAAGATTGGTAGGAACACACAAATTAAGTAGTGGAGGCTCTACGAGGATATTGACATGATATAAACTAGGCATAGGTACACATAAAAAACAAGGAAGGTTAAAGAAGAATATAGACCTATATAAACTATAAATGCATACATGTATCAGAGAAGGTTCAAGGAGCCTACAAACGGAAGAGTAAGTTAAGAATCCTAAGAAGTTGTACGGCGTGTTGTATTGGGAAAACGGAGTATTTTATTCTATGTGGTATTTTAAAGATTAATAGTTGACTTAATACATTTACTAACTCTTTTCTCAAATTTACCATTTATGGCTAACTAAGTAAAGCCTCTTTCAAGTGCCATCACGTGGTCAGGAAGACAAAAGACGATGCAGGTGCGTGCCACAAGCGCAATATGGCCGTTGCGCACACGCCAGACCGCCAAAAATGGCTTGCGGCCTTATCAACTATTCCGAGCAGACACCGCTAGTGAGTCAAAGCCTCTTTCAGCAAATCGGCAGCGACATAGCTCTCTGGTGTGGTGGACCCTACTATATGTGGGTGTACGATCAACACCCTTGGAAAACGAGGTTTTATCCTCTACCGCTCTCACGAAGGATTTTCCTCCTCTCCCGAAACTAGCGCACTCAAGATATCCCAAGTTTTAAAGTTTAGCTTTCAGTTTAATTTATCATAAGGACGTTGACACAAGAAACATTATCAAATGATTTACAACAAATGAGTATAACCTGGGTTTGTCGGCTAGATATTCCAGCTCTTTTACTGGCAGCGGTGGATATGTCAACGTCATCTGAAACTGGGACACCATATTGGTGGGGCTACTTCACCCGGATGAGATGGTGAAATGTGATCAATATGTGGTCTAGAAGTCTCCAATTCTATCTTAAGCCTAACTAGCCAGACCATGGCAGCTATAGGAACTCTCTCCCTTCGGGAAAAAAATACTTATGGAAGTGAACCTGGAACTTTTATATTAGCAGCCAGGAACGCTGACCACGAGGCGGGCCAACTATATTTGTTAATAATACTTCAATATTATAATCAAAGCTTTTATGAATACATCCCGTACCCCAAAGATATGAATTAATCAACGAAAAAGTTTCATCTCTAGACAAGAATAACGTATAGTCTAAACTTTAGATCGATTTTGATAGAAAGAAGCTTTTCTGACACAAACTATTAAAACAATTTTCAGATATTTTCTAGTCAAGTCATGTGATTGGCAACTGTCACTTTTGATAGATAGTATCAATACCTATAAAACAATGCTGTCGACCTCGGTACTCTTGGGGTAATGTCTTCGCCTCAGGACCCGATGTTCGTGGGTCAAACCCAACCGAGGTCGATGGACTTTTCTTAGGCGATAAAACTCCATAGCACAACTTCCTTCGGAGGGGAAGTAAAGCCCTTGGTTCCATGTCCATTGTGGCATGTAAAAGAACCCCGGCAGATATGCCAGGCTTTTTCTTGGTCGCTCATAGGAATACAGTGGGGAAGGAGACGGGGAATCACCATACTTCCTAACTCACCTAGGACATGACATTTCTACCAGAGGGTGAAAGCAACACTAACCAGCTGAAGGGCCGAGAGCATGCCTTGCTCCGGATGGATCAGTACAACCTTTGGGTTGTTGACTTACGAAGAAGAAAATAATAATGTGTCATCAGTATTAACCGCAAAATAAATGTGCCTTTTTATTTTATAAAAATGTATTACCAGCATAATCATAAATATATAGGTAAGCCTACAAATCTATTCGTAGGCGATTTTACTATCAGAATGTTAATTTGCTCACTGTAATCAACAGGCAAGTTAGCGAAATTAAAATTGTTTACTTAATCACTATTCGCCAGCGAATATGCTCGCAACTATAGTAGGATTTTAATAGGAAGGGACTGCAAGAAAATATAATATATGTTTTCACTATCAATATTAATAACATTGTACTTTTTTATTTGATACTTAATGTATTAAATATGCCAGTGTTAGATCACATAGCTCCCCGGATGGATATATGAAGACTCTCCATTAGTTTTGGACCGCCTCTGTGGTACTGTAGTTTAAAGTTCCTGGCTCAGAGGCTCTGTGTTCGATCCCCAGTGGTTCCAGATTTTCTGTGAAGAAGGGTGTTTGGAATGATGTCAACTCAGCCTCATGAGTATATAATTAAGATGATCTACTTGAATGGAAAAAAAAGTAGCGAATCCGGTCTAAAAACTAAGAGTAACGGCTGAAGGGTTCGTTGTGCTGACCACATGGCACCTTCTATCCGCAGAAGTTGGCACTATCTTCGCCAACACATCGTGGTCGTTCGGTTGGTATGGCTCTATTACGGGCTGACGTCATGGAGTTTTTTTAAATAAGTTTTATAACTGTCCCAAAATGTATTTCCTATCTAAATCAGACTAGTAATTCACTGTGTGTAATTGAGCAAGTGATTAAGACAGCTCTATATTGTGTTTGTCTCACCTTAATCAAGTTGGTTTGAAAAATAGATGAAGTTATGAAATCTAAAAAAAATATATCTAAAACTCTTAAATGATGTTTAAAATAGTTAATATAAAAAAAATAAGTCCCACATAAATTAATTTAAAATTGGCTTGTTTATTTTCAGTCGAGTAAACTAGTTTTCTGTAATTTGACAAGCGAAATCACTCGCTACTCCACGTTCAAGTGAATTCGCTAGCGAGTAGACTAATGTGATTTTGGCTTTAGACAAGTACCGCGTCTATCGGCTTGCTAAGAACGCCCGACGGCAGTGTGGACTGTTGTGAAGGCTCCCTTAGTCGCACTGTTTGTGTGCGCAGTTTGCGTCCTATTGCGCTAATTGGTTTAGTTGGGGGAGTTGTTGAGGGCGGACGGCAGATTGGCTTGAATGGTGACCTCCACTTGGATTGTTGCGACACGCTGACATGACTGCTGGCAGCTCTCTGCTCCACGGCCCAGCGCTCTCGACATGGGCCGAGGTTATACCCTCACACACTGGTGTCCCATGAGTGGACAGGAGGATGAGGGTCTCTTGTACGGTTCATATTTATATCCTAAACTTATCTGAAAAAGGATAGTAATATGCTCTGAACTGCCCTAACTACAAATTTGTTCTTACATTCTCGTATCAAGAGAAAGTAATCGTGAACATTTTTGACCTCGAGATTATGTTGAATATTTACGTTTTATGTGTGTCCAAAACAAAAAAAGTTGATTCTACATTCCTGTCCCCATGTCTGTCTGTCTGTTCTTGGCCACATCTGAAACGGTTAAATGGGCTTTGTTCATACTTGAGACCTAGGTGTTTTAGGACAATACCTTGGGACTTTTTTTTTATCTTGACTATAGCCCTCAAACTAAGGGTACTTTACTGTGATATATTTGAATTACAAATTTTTCAAAAAATGGCTCAAACACTTTTGTTTAAAATGGATATCTAAGGAGTGATTTATCCCACAAATAATACTATACTTGGTTTTAAAAATTCGTTAAGTGGTGGTTTACTGATAACTTTAAAAAAAATGTAGTACTAAACAAATGGCATTAACAATTTGGTTAAAAAAGGTTATCTGTCAAATTTTTTACATTATGATTAATCCCACATTTATTTTTCTAAAAAAAAATAATAATTCGATAGCAGTTAACTGATGACTAAATTTGATAAAATTAAGTTGTTTTTAATGGCTCTAATGATTTTGTTTAAAAATTTTATCTAGAAACTATGTTACATGATAAATAATAATATATTCTAAATTTTTCCAAAATATATTAATTTAAAGATGGTTTACTTACAAGAAATTATAGAAAATTTGATATTTTTAAAAATTGAACTTGAAAATTGAGTTTAAAATCAGTATTTGGGAATAGTTTTTCATGATAAATAAATATAAGTTTTTATTCTTACAAATTAAACATATTTTTTGGGTAGTTTACAAATAAATTGTTTTGGAAAATTTGGCGTTTGCTTAAAACATTAGAAAAATGTTGTTTAAAATTTATATTTAAAAAGAGTTTATTGTGTTAGCAAGAAGATGTTTTGGTTTTTTCAAGGAAAACCTACTTAAGAGTGACTTACTGAAAATATATTTTTGAAAGCTTTCTTCCAAACTATAATACACTGATAAAAGCTTGTGCGATTGTGTCGAACAATTTATTTTGATTTTATATCTAGTTGTATATATAAGGATTTTCCAGTTTTAGGCCGTATAGTGCATATTTAGGATTAACACGCACCTGGAAAACAGAAAGATCCGTGAAAATACGCGGAATTTTTTATTTATGAAAAAAAAACATGAACAGGGAATTTTGCAAATATATAATATATCTGTGGTTTTGAGACATTAAGCTGTAATTGTTAAATAGTAGGCCTTTATATTATATAACCAAAGGTGAGCTGATTCGAACACACATTTTCCTCCACGCCCATCCCCTAGGGAATATTGGATTGCGTAATAACAGCATATTTTCCCAATCAAGCTTATTTATTCCTATTTATACACCAATTACAAATCAGGCTTAATCAATGTAGTTTGTATTTGGGAAAGTCATAATTATATTTTTAAAGCATGTTTAAACTTTTTAGGGCAGTTTTTTGACAATTTTAAGTGCATACTTGTGCATATTTCCTGTATTTTTAAGGCATAGATATCTTAAACATAAAGATTAGGATATATTAAAATTAAAATGCATCTAAACACATTTGGAGAGAGCGTAAAAAATGACCGGGTGAAGTACACACATCCCTTTCCCTTAGTAAATACTCCGGCCGGGGATTGAAGTTCGGCCATCCAAGTCATAATTCGTCACGCTGGATAATAATATCTAATCTTGTTTCCCGGCTAGGTATTGCTTCTCTAGATTAAGTTTTTAATTCGTGCACTGTTTAGAAAGGGTCAAACACAAATATTTAAAAAAAATCTACAACGTCCCGATTCCTTCCAGAGCTTATCGATTCATGTTAGTCTTTAAGATGGTGTATTTAGTAGTTTAAAGTGGTTTCTCTGTAAAGCTATTTAGGAACGTAGTAACCTGAAACAGCAATTTCTTGTACACCTAACACCCAACCCTTAGACTTTATCAGGAGCTGTGTTACCTGGGTAACAGGACAAACCCACAAATATATTAACATTTTTTTAGGCACTATCAAGGGGTTGAACCAAGACTCCCTTGGACTTGTAATTATTTACCGGACCACTGTGTTATGGAGTCGAGACGCGTAATGGTCGATATCACGAGGCAATTAACACTAAGTGCCTATCTGTACATTCCAAAACACAATCTATGAGAACATTACGTCACATCATTTAAAAATACTTAGCAACGGACTTTGTGAGATGCGGGCGCGTCGTGCGGGTCGCATCTAAAGTCACACGGCTCGTAAATTCTCCCTCCCCTAACTCTTGAGACCTGAACATTCCCTTGCCTCACTTTAAGGTATCGGCAGTTAGTACATGAGTAATGTCTCTACTCTACAGCTTATTTACTCACTAGGGCCTACTAATATTTCCCCTCTTCCGTTTCTCCATACATTCAACACATTCATCCCACTGTTTTTCCCTATGCATTTTTTTTAACATCGCGTCTTATTAACAGTTCAGGTTATAAACATATATATTAATTACGTTAACAAATTAGGGATAAGTAAGGGTGAATTTAGAGGAAGTGTATCCGCATTTTCGTGGAGAAAGAGTGAAAAATAATTTTGTAAAAAGCCTCAGTATACCTGATTGGGATTCGAACCCCGATCTCCCTGTCATCGGCATTCTAATCCAACACGAGAGAGACGCCTTATACTATGCGGCCACCGAAGCAGGTATCCCTCTGCACTTCATTGAGTAAAGATCATATTATAAATAAAGCAATTGTTTCCGTTATTTTTTATTTACATGCATACAAGATCTACATATGCAATTTTCATGAAAATTCCGAGTAACCTGACTGTTGAACAGTTCATAACTAATATTATTTGGGGTATTTGACGCGTATTTTCTGAAACTACTGATGATATCTTCCCACGAACCAAAGAATAACTTAATTTATAAAACATACACAACACACGCTCTACTCGACTGTTAATTCATCACTGCGAGTGTGTGACCCACTTTGGTGGTCTCATGGTCTAAAGCGTCGCTCTCGCACCAGATTGAATTGCCGATGATGGGAAGATAGGGGTTCGAATCCTGGTCGGGGTAATGAGGGTGATTTTTCTTAATTGACTTAATCTTCACTTTACGCAAATCAGGTAGCCTAATAAATCTCATCAGTTCTTGAATATTGGTCATGCGTACCGCAGAATTTGAACATAACTTTTTCTCTGAATTTAAAAAGTTTCTGCTCATTTGTCAATATGTTCATTACAAATATTCAATAACAATTAAGATTAATAATATGCATCGAAAATTAAACTTAACCTAGCTACTGAACCAATAGGGCCCTTAAGTTGCATCCTCTTCTACTCTACCTCAATTACAATAATTAGATAAAAAGCATTTAGTTAAAAAATTGTTGCCTACTATAATAAAATCGCTTGCACGTGACTGCAACGCCTCACCTGTAGTCGTCGCGGGATTTGACGCGCCTGCGCACTCGGTACTAGTCTCGTATTTTTACACCGGAGTCCCTCGCGCTATTCCTGTCTGACATTATGAGGTGAGAACTGACTGATAACCAGCTCTGGCAGCCGCTGCCAAACCAAACACCTCCACGACTTGCTTCTCACCGTCCGTCTAGTTTTAGGACCGGCCATTAGCATGGGCCAGTCCCTTTGAAGAGTTCTAGCATATTTTGTCACCAGTCTACGTGGCTTGGGCTTGTACCCGGGTTAGTTTTCAAGATTAGTTCCTTTTTGTGTGGATCTCGTTTTGGGATGCGCAAGTTTTTAATATCTATCTCTCAATTATATATGTATTTATTATATCTGCGTGTCTTACTACTTGTTCAGGCTATACGCATGTGTACTAATTACGATAATGAGTTAGGTACGAGGAAGGTTAATTATAGAGAAATTTTACCCGAATATGCGTAGAGGGAGAGTGGAAAATAATTTTGGGAAAAAAACTTTACTACACCTGACCGGGATTTGAACCCAATCTCCCTGTCATTGGCAGTATAGTCTAACAGAGGGACGCCTTAAACCATGTGGTCACCGTAGCACCATGCATGCGCGCAAGAACAAAAGGATAAGTGGGGCCCCAAGCTCCCCTCCCCAACCCTTAAAACACCCCTCTTCCCAACTCGATATCGCAGAGGGTTGAGTCCCCATATCTTTGTGGTTCATATTTTAAATAAATAAATAAAAAATTGTGTCCTTAACTTAACAAAAACATCAAACATGTTGGGAGAATTTACTCTCCAGGTATCAACACAATTTATTTGAGCCTGGCCTAATTTAAGCACACCCTTAAATTTATTTCCCTCCCCTATGGTCTACTGCGCATTTAAACGACATTGACCTGATGGCTATAGGTGGATGAAGGCTGCAATTTGCATGCCCTTTTTCTACAAGACCAAAATAGTCAGACGGTCAACTTAGTTATCAACACACTTTGAGCTTGTTAAGAGCGTTCATCAGAGCAGACCCAACTCAGCTCCTGGCTCGCATCTGCGGTATGGGAATACAAGGGAAAAGAAAAGACTTACGATATGCCAGAAATGTTTGCAGTGCATTCGTATTTGAATGATTACCCGAAATTTTCCGCGTGGGACAAAGTTACAAAGTTTCTTGTTAATTACTACAGAATGTCCCTATTATGACAAAATGAAATTTTTTGAACAATGCTTATCTGTGAAGCCATTCTAAAATGGTCAAAAACTGCCTATTAATTACAGTTTTTATCCAAATATCATTTAATATTTCAACAATTTTTAGTAATAGTAACTTCTATTAACTCTTTATTTCCATTAATGTTTATCAGAAATTATCCACGTGCAAGAAAGTTTGTGTGAATTTACTATTTCAAGCCGATTGTGTATTCCAGAGTTGATTGGCATGTGATGCACGCTCAAAATTTTGGTTCCGTATGTTGGTGGCAGTGATGACTATTTAGAATGAGAATACATTAAAAATTAAAATGACAGTAACGGAAAGCTGCCCCAGGTCCCTGTAATGTCTATGATCGAATAGCTAAGGTTACTCAGTAACGGAAAGCTGCCCCAGACCCACTGTAATGTCTATGATCGAATAGCTAAGGCTACTCAGTAGCAGAAAGCTGCCCCAGGCCTCTGTAATGTCTATGATCGAATAGCTAAGGTTACTCAGTAACGGAAAGCTGCCCCAGGTCCCTGTAATGTCTATGATCGAATGGTTAAGGCTACTCAGTAACGGAAAGCTGCCCCAGGCCCCTGTAATGTCTATGATCGAATGGTTAAGGCTACTCAGTAACGGAAAGCTGCTCCAAGTGGTGATGTGGGCAGTTGTGTAGAGAGGCGCGCTATTAATTGCGCGGGTTTTTATGTCCGGCGCGTGTGGGTATAAATTAGTGCCGGTGTCCAGTGTTCTTTGACAGGTGGGTCCACGTGCCTCTCACAGGACAGGTGTGAGAGAAGGCTCCCCCTTATACATTGCGTCACCTGGCCGGCGCAGGCGTTCACTACTTATATCGCGGACAAACTCGCACGGCGCTGTCATTTTTACCACCATTTGTCCGTTTTAAAGTTATAACTGACGGCCGCAACGACGTTGTAAGAGTTTGTAGTCATTGCCACTCATAGGAATTGATGCCAGGAAAAACAATTGCTGTACTATTTACATCATTGTTTAATAACAAGCGTTTGTTGAAAAATGAATATATAATGTAATTCACAGCAACTGTGGGATTAAGGCAGTAAGAGAAAGATATTATTAATTTTTCTCCAATTGGTCTCGCTACCAATTTCATAGTTGCCGCCTTCTCAACAGTCTTACAAAACATCCATATTAATTAACCTGAGCTTTCTGAACAAAAGGCGATGTCATTATGACGTACTGCTAACTAAACCTAAGGCTGCAACACAACAATCGGCCGGCTCTAGCGCTAAGAATTTTAATAACTGGATAACAGGAGGAACACATGACATGCACATGAATACAGATTTACAAACTAACTAAACCTAAAACATTAACATAAAAGTAAAATCTATTATCAGGAATTGTACTAGTTGGATAACAGGACACACACATACACAAGAGTCTAGATTCACAAACAAACTTAACCTAAGACAACAACATTCAACACTATCAACAGTTATTTTAATAACCGCACAATATTACTAAATTATTTTTAAAACTCATATATGATTGAACCAGGCTCCCTTAGCCCTTCAGTCTGCTTACCTGATCCCTTCAGTCTGCCTCCCTTAGTCCTTCAATCTTCCTCTCTTAGTTCTTCAATCTTTCTCTCTTAGTCCTTCAGTCCACCTTTCTTAGTCCTTCAGTCCACCTCCCTTAGCCCTTCAGTCCCCCTCCCTTAACCTTTCAGTCCACCTCCCTTAACCCTTCAGTCCCCCTCCCTTAACCTTTCAGTCCACCTCCCTTAACCTTTCAGTCCGCCTCCCTTAACCCTTCAGTCCACCTCCCTTACCTCTTCAGTCCACCTCCCTTAACCCTTCATTCTACCTCCCTTAACCCTTCATTCTAACTCCCTTAACCCTTCAGTATTCCTCCCTTACCTCTTCAGTCCACCTCCTTTAGCCCTTCATTCTACCTCTTTTAGCCCTTTACTCCGCCTCCCTTAGCCCTTTATTCTAACTCCCTTAGCCCTTCATTCTACCTTCCTTATCCCTTCATTCTACCTCCCTTAGCCCTTTACCCCGTCTCCCTTAGTTCTTTATTCTACCTCCCTTAGCCCTTCATTCTACCTCCCTTATCCCTTCATTCTACCTCTCTTATCCCTTCATTCTACTTCCCTTAGTCCTTCATTCTACCTCCCTTATCCCTTCATTCTACCTCCCTTAGCCCTTCATTCTACCTACCTTATCCTTTCATTCTACCTCCCTTATACCTTCAGTCTACCCCGATAGCCATTCAATCTTCCTCTCTTAGTCCTTCAGTCTTCCTCCCTTACCTCTTAAGTTCACCTCCTTTAGCCCTTCATTCTACCTCCCTTAGCCCTTTACTCTGTCTCCCTTAGTCTTTTATTCTACCCCCCTCGGCCCTTCATGCTACCTCCCTTATCCCTTCATGCTACCTCCCATAGCCCTTTATTATACCTCCCATAGCCCTTCATTCTACCTACCTTATCCCTTCATTATACCTCCCTTATCCCTTCAGTCTACCCCGATAGCCCTTCAATCTTCCTCTCTTAGTCCTTCAGTCTTCCTCCCTTACCTCTTAAGTCCACCTCCCTTAGCCCTTAATTCTACCTCCCTTAGCCCTTTACTCCGTCTCCCTTAGCCCTTTACTCCGTCCCCCTTAGCCCTTTACTCCGTCTCCCTTAACCCTTTACTCCGTCTCCCTTAGCCCTTTACTCCGTCTCCCTTAGTTCTTTATTCTACCTCCCTTATCCCTTCATTCTACCTCCCTTAGCCCTTCTTCATTATACCTCCCTTAGCCCTTCAATTTGCCTCCAGGAAAAGTCAGCTACAGCCGCATAAAAGCAGCCAATTAAAACGGTGCAGTGAACCCGCCCACTCTAACAATATTCGTTAAAAATTGTCAACTCTGTGGCAGTTTACCTCTCCTGGGGAAAAGGGGTGCGGGGTAGGGTCTTGTGGAGCCCAGCAAAGCGAATATATTTACAGCCCCGAAATAGGAGTTGGCATTTTATATCGCCGCCCCTCCAGGAACCCTCGCGACAGGCTGCATTGTATCGAACGAGACACGCGATCAGAGACTTTCGCAAATATATTGTGCTCTCGAGACACATGTGAAAATGATATGTTATAATAACTCTCTTAAATCTATTACATTTACTCCAGAGGATCTACACAATTCAGAGAAGCTTTCGGGCATTGTTGGATATCAGGCTTATATGATTCCTTATACACTTACATAAGGCAGGGCCCGGATTTTGATGACATATTTTTATTGGTACAGTACATCTCATACATTGCTCATGAATACATAAACCCTGTCCTTGACCCACCGGTTGTAGAAATTTATATTTCATAGGTAATTTTTTTTTGTCATTTTGGAATTTTAGATAAGTTTTTTTCCCGTCCTTTTAGAATAACTTGTAGGCATTTATAGAAACTTTTAGTTATTTTTAAGCATTTTTGAGTTATTTTAAGGCATTCATATTGAATAAATATATTTTTAATAGGTCTAGTATCATTATTTTATAAATGCATAACTTTCTCCAACCCACATTTATCCGAATGATAAGTTAATGTAGGCATTGAACTTTGTATCCTCTTTTTTTGTATGGTTGTAAAATACATATTCCTGGTGAGACACTGCAACCTAGTTGGGGGGGGGGGGG
>CABFVX010001125.1:26883-77045 GCA_902151425.1 Timema shepardi
TGCGTTGAAAGGGGGTAGTTAATTATTACTTTTGAAGCAGATATATGAAAACCAATATTATATATAGCGGAATGCAAGAGTTTAGTTATTAATGACTTTTCATTGCATGTTACATTTGCCAAGAGCGTGTTTGATCTAGTCTTGTGCATTTATTAGGTTTACTTATTTTGGTTCATATGTTGAGGTCATTTTATATAAATTTTAAGCCATGTTTGAGAATTTTAGGTCATATTTTTATCACCTTTAGGTCATCATAATCTAGGTCCTGCACATTGCACACTGCTTAGGCAGAACTTATGAACATTTTACAAAATGTTAACCCCCCCACCAGAGTGCATTACTGCTAGATCCCATGAGTTAAGGGTCCCGGGATCGATTCCCGCCATGGCCTTAGATATAGTTGTTGTGTTTCTCCTACAGCTATTAATAACCATTTGCTAATAGATAGTGAACTGAAATCGGAATATTTGCATGAACAAATCTCATCAGAGGAAATCCTGCACCTTACGTGGATATGAACCCGTGCTACTGGATCAGAGTCTATCGATCTCTTGTGTCCTAGTGATGTCCAAGGTGGTTCATGCGCGCAATGTGATATTGGGTTATCACACAACTTACACAACCTAATCATTCCTGAAACCTAACCCACCGCGGTCACCGGAAAATGTGGTTTACGGGAGGACACAGGATGAATGATGTGACGGGACTGAAGTCCCAGTTTTGGCAGTGCTTCTGGTGGCCATCTTGCCAAGCGACGCGGAATTTCATTGAAGACCTCCACACTGGCGGCTGACGGAAGATTCCTTGGGGCTTCAATGTCTTGGACGAGGTCCAGGTACCGCGAGCGAGGGGAATATTAACAGCGGGTGGCGTGGTCACACCTTAGGACAAGGGGGGAATTATGTACAAGGTTGCACACCTCTTGGCGCGTGCGCAGTGTCATCCGCCTGCCAGATCAAATACTGGCTTTTAGGGCTCATCACAACTTATACGACAGACACATTACATTCATGTTACCACCTTGGGAGGGAAATAACACCTAGTTTCAAAATGACATGTTTTTGACCCTGTTGGGTGTCGGTTTAAGAACTTTTAGAATAGTATACAAAAGTGCTACAAATTTATCTAAGGTATTGGATGATGATGATTATTATCATTAGATGTTCACGACAGGTCCATTTCTTTTGTCAGTGAACTTAGACCGCCAATGCGCCCTGTCCTCTATCTCCTTTAGCTCCCAGAATATTTCTGCTTTCCTTCAAGTCATTCGTTATTTGAATCCCCCCCTTTTTCCTAATCACCTCTTTCGCTCAACCTTGCCTTCTATGACGTCATGTATAAGATAGTTTCTTCTAAGGAAGTGTTCGATTCAGTTTTCTTTGTAGGCCTACTAAAGAATCACATCCAAAATGGTTTTCTTCTCGCCCACTCTTCTTAGGATTTCATTTGTCAATCGGTCTACCACCTGAGTAAATGGCTTCTGACGAAGATTCTGAATGGAACTAACTTATCCACATTGGTAGTCACATGGATTAAATGTCAAGCTTGGCAAATTTGAATTTTCGTTGATTGGGAAGTCGTGGTTTGAATCCCGGCTAGTTGTTTTGATAGTGGTTTTCCGCTCCCCCTGAACTGTTACCCACTCCACGTAAATGTGGATATGTTTCCTCTAAATTCTGTCTTCCTTCTCAGCATGGTTAAAAAAAATGGATAGTCTGGATGGGTAGTAGGACGTGGAATTAAAAACAACTAAAATATTCAGGTAAATGCCACGATGGTACTGAAGTTTTATTTTCAAAATGTTGTCTCTAGTAAATCCATTTGTTGGAGCTCTTTTTCTTTTATTTATTTCTGTCTGAAAGCTATTGGAGGATAACTGATTCCAATGGTAACTTCCTTGGTTTATAAATAATTATTTAATTTAATGGATGGTCGCAAAACATTCTATGTCCTGTTTGTTTTATTTATATCATATTCCTCTCTCTTTAAACATTTTTTTATGTGGGATAAAAAGTGAAGATCACATTGACCACCTGTGATCTGTCTCTTTCTTGTGGTCTGTGTTCCTTCCCCACACAGGGGTGCTAAGCCCCGCTAGGGCAGAGCTATATTTAGGGCTAGGATCTCTCAACCCTTCAAATAATGTGGAGTATAGATATGAAAATTTGCCCCTAAAATGTAACAAAAAGCACTAAAAAGCTAAAGTATTTAAAAAACTAAATTATCAGGCGTAAACTAGTTGTATGACTAAGAGCACGTCCTACGGTCGATCAACCGGGAAATTAGATACAAAATAACGCTCAAACCAAAAAACGCATTGAAGTGCGATTTTCTTTGTTCTTAATTTGACAACAGTGAAATTGCGTTCAATGAAATAGGTTGTTTTTTTAAAATAGTTACTCTTCAATTCTATTGTATTTCGTGGTAAAGCTGTTTCACTGTTTTCGATTCCACTTTTCTTTAAAGCAGAATACAGAAATCCTCGCCAAGGTGCAACGTCTGGTTCTATCCATTTTATCTGCCATCAAATGCTTTCCGTGAGGTGAGATGGGTTCTTAATAATTCTGAGTACATCACCGAAGCTTAGTGAGGGGGAGGGGGAGGGGAGGAAGCTGATATGGTCCTTGGGGATTTTCGTTTCGTCCCAGGCTGTCCCAAATAAGGATGTGTGGGAATTTGTCTTGTGTATGTTCGCAACACGTCTTACTACCCACCCAACTATCTACCAATGGCGTAGAGATGAGTAAGGTAGAATTTAGAGTAAATTTACCCTCAATACAATCTATGATATTTGAACCCTAACCTCCCACTCACTGGCAAACCAGACGAGATTGACACTCCTTGTTACCACCGTTGAGTTACTGAAATATCACAATTATCGGTGCTTGTATCGGTTGTTTAGTTTTAAGGTAACTTGTAAGTACTATGCCTTGTGCTTATAATGTGTGCATTAGAATAAAACCCCGCAGTAAAGTAAAAATTCTATACTTTTTTGGAATGGTCCGGTCGTATCACAATCTAAGACGTCTTTGTTTGACTTTTGTTTTGTTAATATTATCGATAGTGACTTAGCACCAGCTTTTCTTTGAATCTCTCTCTTATCGCCATGTTTCCTAGTGTCCAAAGTAAATAACACTCCAACTTGTTCTGATGGGAGGGGGTTCTTCCTGTGGGGAGATTGTGGCGTTTCCGTTTGGGGAAAATGTCGCATCTCGAGAATATTGAAACTGAATAGAAATAACATTTCCGTTTCGAATCCCTGATGAGTGTAGGCTTATAAGCTTTGGTGTTTTTTTTAATGTGATTTGCGAATTAATCACAGTTACCACAATTTTGCTCGTTGATTTTTGTTTTCATATAGTCTCAGCTACCTTTTAGCTGCTTTCTCATTTATTTGTAAGCTAATTTATTTCTATAAAATCATAATCATTTCCATAAAAAATATTCTCGTATTTTGATTCAAGTCGTTCGTAAATTGCATAACGCTTTGTTAGGGAGGGTTGCGAGCCAAAGTAAAGCTTGGTCCACGTGCACGGTTTTCATACTCATTAATGGCTGCGTGGGCAAAACTGTTTAAAAAATAAGTTGCAGTTCAGGGGTGTCCACAAAGTACATTTTTCACAACAGTTTTTCCCACTCAGTTCCGCGGATTCCATCATGGAAGAAGGACTATTCTGTTTATTGTTTGCAATTTGTTTTGAAAAAAAAAAAAGGCAAATTAAACATCTCAAGTGCACGCGAAACTTGGATGAACTCAATACATTGGCTACTAAAAAAACACAAATTCAAGGGTGTCCGTAAGAAGCTCTAGTGAACATCGGCGAAGGTAAGTCATTGTTGAACAGTAAAAAATTGATCAAGGAAAAAAACAACCAAATTTTTAACTCCGTGATCATTGTTCCTGCACCAATATAGAGGTAAAACTGAGCAACATATGAAGAAAAGATGGAGGGATGCGTCCATACGCACCGACTAGTCTGTGCAGGTCACCGATAAATATGCTGTCGGCTATAGTCTCCGTGTAGGTGACCTGGCGGTCTTATGGGTAAGGTGTCAGACTTCTGTGTTGGCGGCCGGGGTTCAATCCTCGGTCCCGGCACAGATTTATCTGATTACCAAACCCTTCCTTCACCTCTGACAAGACATCTTGTGAATGTGGGGAATGCCAGGCCTCCACCGTGGTTCGGATTCCACGTTAAACTGTAGGTCCTCCATTTCATCTCACAATCACCCTACCATTACACATTAGCGTAAGTGCGTATAACCCGAACGGGTAGTAAGACGCGGTGCTAATAATAATAATAATAGTCTCCGTGTACCGTCTCCGCGCAGTTCACATAATTGCACAATACTCCTGTCCACACGCAAAGTCTTGAACTAAGCAGACAAAACGTACAAAATGTCGCGTGTGGACCTGGCTTAACATCACATGTGTAGATATATGGACGGCACTCGAGCTATAATATTGTAATTAGTCACATCTTAACCGCACAGGATGTCACGTGGACTAAATGTCAGGTTCATTTTATTGGTTTTTCCGTGATGTTGAGGTCGCAGCTCGAATACCGGCCGGGTGTACTAATGGTTTTGTTCCCGTAAACAGTTTACCATTGTCCCTCGACGCAAATACAAGTGCAATAACTATGAATTCTGCCTTTCTCATAGCTACCCCATCAGCACAGTTAAAATACGTTTGTCCCGTGTGGGCTGAGGTGGGGATGATTACAACCCCCTGAACGGGTAGCAATTAGAAAATTAGTATGTCTGTCAACAGTAGACCTCGCTCCCTCCATTCAAAAATTGCTAAGTGCATCATGTTAAGAATTATGTAATGTTCTTATCATTACTTCAGTCTTAAGATTTCTCTGTGTATTTCGTGTTGAAATATTTCTTATGATTATTTATCCTTACAAATATAATACTATGTTTATGAATACTATGTTTATTTATAAAGAATACCCGTGGCTCACTTGCTTTAAGACGCCATTTTATCAATATATGTAATTTTTTTTAAATGTCCTAGGTGCTCTATTTATTGCTTATTTTTTATAATTTTAAATTCAAATCACATGAGATGAACTACTAGATAAAGAATCTGTTGGATAGTCACCATATTGAAACGGAAAACATACTTTAAATCTATTGGCATACGTCGTTCGGCCTAGGGTCACATATTGTGGCCACGCCAAATTTTATTAAAATTGGTCAACGCATTTTACAGTTATCGTGGAGCAAGGATCCGGGTAGACAAGTTAAGTGCGAAATGGCAAAGTTAAAACTGAACCTCGCTACACTAGGTCAGTAAATTAAAAGTAGTATCACTACGGTCGGGTGGTAAGACATTGTAGGCTACTTTGTTGCTAGTCTTGACAAATTAACAAGATACTAAATGATGTAACCTTCCTTTACCCTTAAAGATAACGGTCCACTCCATAGTGGTGCTAAGCAAGGTAAGCTGGCTACCTTTCAGGTAAATGAAGGGTACATGACCCGCATTGATGGACATGCAGAATACATGTTGGGCTCATCTAGTCTGGTTTGCCGGTGATGGAATAGTAGTGGTTCAAATCCAGCTTAGATGTACTGAGTGTTATTTTACTAAATGGTTTCCCACTCTACCTACATACAAATACGGGTACACTTTAGTTAAAGTTTACCTTTCTCATCCCTACCCTATGAGTGTAGTTTATTGCCGTATTTACGTATGTAAGGGCCCCCATAAACCCATGTTGTTGTTTTTTAGATATTATACACATGCATACTAATCACGATAACGAGTTTGGGTTGAGGAAGTTTGAATTTAGAGGAACTGTACCCGCACTTGCGAGGATAGTGAGGGTAAAACTATTTAGGAAAAAATCGCATTACACCCGACTTGGATTCAAACCCCAATCTCCCTGTCATCAACATTTTAGTCTATTTAAGAGTGACGCCTAACAGTTACACCATGTGGTAAACGAAGTATGTCTATGTGAATTACATAATAGTTTGTCCGAAGAAGGGTAAAAATTAATCAAATGTTTAATCTTGCATAAATGTAATAGTAACAAAGTAAAATTAAATAGGCTACATAAACATTTCATGAAAACGCTAATTATAATACAAACTTTTCTTGCTTTCTTTGCCGCAAACATGTAAATATTGTCTCAATTTCATGAAGTATATCACTTGTAAGGCAAGGTATGTTAGGTGATCGAGGTTCATGATTGTACGAAATCTGTTTTTTTTAACTTCATTTTTGAAAATGACCTGTACCCACCACAGCTTGACACAATAAATACTAAATAAATATATTCTTAAAATTATTTCAACCTTGGAAAATGTTGCTCTAAAATCTTGTTCGTTGAGGATTTCATAGAAAACATTTACTTACTTTGAAAGAGTATTTGTAGTTTTCTTTTATGTCCACCACTAGTGTTGCAAATTATAATAGTTCATTCCTTGAGGATGGTTTGAAATCATTTTTGTGTTCAGTGATCAGATTGGTACAGTGGTAACGGAACCGTGGAAGCAGGGGCACTGCCCCCCCCCCTCTAAAAGAATTAACCCGTGGAATAAGTTTGCTTCCCACCATATATATTTCAAATAATATATTATCGAATATGAAGCTGAAAGATGCCCTTATTTCAAACTTCAAATGACTTCTAAATGCATTCAAATTTTGAAAATATGCGGGAAAAGACCCCTTTAAATATCGTCTAGAGGCATCTAACTATCAGAAAAAATCAGGCTATGAGTATTTTAATTAGCTTCTAAGGCTATCGAAACTTTAAAAAAATTTAAGGCAGGACCACTCCAAACAGATTATAGATAGATACATGTCATTTTGAAGAATTTTCATTCCAGGACCACTCTAAATAGTTTCTGAAGGCATTCAATTTTCAAATATTTATTGGTGGAATCAAAATTCCAAAAATTCCCTAAGTACTTCTCCAAATGGCATCTAAGAGTATCGAAATTTCAAAACAATTCGGAGGGAGGACTATTCTAAATAGCTTTTAAAAGAGTTTACCCTAAAAACGTATTACACACCTGATAATCTTGAATATGAAGCTGAAAGACTTGTATCAAACTGCAAATAACTTTGAAAGGCGTTAAAAAAAAATTAAATGTGCCAGATAGGGACCACTACAAATAGTTTCTAGAAACATTCAATTTTAAAAATTTGCTGTGAGAGGTCTATTCAAAATAAATTTATGCATATTATATATATACAAATCCAAGTGACAACTCTAATTATCATCTAAAACATCCAATTTTCAAAAATTTCCCGGTAAGGATCATTTCAAATATCATCAAAAGACTTTTTTTTTTAATGGCTTGAAAAGGCTACTTTGAATAGCTTGTAGATGCATATAACTGTCGGAAAATATCAATGTGAGGGTCTCTTTAAATATCTTCGAGGGGCATCCAAATTTCAAAAATATTTAGGGGAGGATCACTTTAAATTATAGCTTCTAGAGGATTCATTAATTTGAATTTCAAATAAATACTGAGGAAGTCTGCTCTAAATAGTTTTTAGAGAAACACAATTTTCAAACCTTTATGGGGGAGTGGAGTGTGGGGTGGGGATAGGGGTGAAAGGCAAGTCCATGGGAACTGTCTGTACTGTATTGAATCAGGAACTGGCTGTACTGTCTTGAATCAAGCTTACAGATATTTGCGTCTCAACTTATTTTAATCACTTTGTGGTTTCTACTAGATATTTTTTTAATCCTTCAAATGTAGAGTTGCATCCATAAAAAAAACTTGCCCGTTGGCGTAATGTATCGCCACTGATGATTGAGATTGTACACGTCCGGTAGTTAGTACACTGTACTTCCAGAAACATCCATTAGCCTCGTGCATCCAGCCAGAACATTCACTCCTAGATGAATCATCGATGACCAGACATGATGATGGTCCCGTGCAGTAAGAGCTAATATTGACGAGTATTTGGCTCCCTCTAATGATCCATACACAAGGGTGATTTTTTCGTACTTAATTAATTAGATAAACATGTAAAAAATAATTTTAGCAGCCACTACAAAATAACCAGAGAATGGGTTAGTTCCAAATACTCGATGCGTATTCACACGGTCATTGCTTTCATCCTTTTGTGAATCGTTAATTTTAATAACGAAAGTAAAATTTATATCAGAAATTGTTTTATGTTTGTAAACATTAAAAGTTGAATTTATATTTTATACAATCCAGCATATTTATCAAACAATTAACAAATATATAAAATATATTTGATTAATACCACTTCCTTCAAACTTTTGTGTGAAAGACTAGTAAATTACTGTTCAATTTGCTGATGTGATACTATATGTTCTGCGAATTCGTCCGTACTCGAATGTTTCTGAAAACTATGACTTGCGCATCTATCATATTACGCATAAGTTTTCATGATAATTAATTGCTACCCGCTTCGTTTGCCACGTGGTTTTAGTCGTCACTCACGCTATATAGTAGATTGTCGATGACTGGGAGATCGAGGTTCGATCATGGTCGGATGTACTGAGGGAGGTTTTTCCTAAATTGTTTTCCACTCTCCCACCACGCAAATGCTGATATACTTTCTCTATTTAACCTTCCTCATCTCTAAATACATAAAAGTAATTAATATATAGGCGTAAAACCCGAATGGGTAGTAAGACGTGGTGCTAAAAACATAATGGTTTAGCCAAAGCCGCCTTGATATCTGATTAGTCAACTTGAACTGAATAAATTACATAAACATCGTCCGTGTGTACGGGACACAACGTTATACGTTTATTGCAATCTTTTGTGGACCTTGTATGACCTTGAGTTGGTTCTTAATTGGTCGTTTTGTGGTTCCCGATGCCCATTACCTCTGTCGTTTTTTATCGAATACCTCGGTTCAGCGACCCTCAGTTAAAACTCTTCGCATGCTCAGGGACATGGCTTTAAACAGCGCTTATCTTGATTGCGATAGATACTAGTAAAATAAAGTTGACATGCAATGTTGACCGAACAATATAAGGCGTTATACTCGCATTGCACTTGATCGATGCTAACAGAGGAGTTAGAGGTTTGAATCTCGCCTAGGTGCAATAGTGGTTTATTTTCACATATGATTTATCACTGTGGCTTCCCTCTCTTCTCTTTATGCTAATGCAGGTGCACATCCTCCTCATACCCTCTCAATCCCTATCCACTAGGTTAAGTCGTTGGTGTAGAACAGAGTCAGATGGTTGTTAAATTAGGTTGTTTGGAAGATATGTCTTCGAATCCAACCCTGGGACTGATTTAGAGGTCAATAAGGCAGTGTCCGAGGGGTTCATAATTTACTAGAATCAAAAGTCCCTGATGGCATCTTAAATTGAGGTTATGTACCGCCGTGTAGTCACCTCGCTCAACCCATGTCGAACCGAGTGTACCTCTCTGTAGTCACCTCACTCAACCCATGTCGAGTCGAGTGTACCACCATGTAGTCACCTCGCTCAACCCATGTCGAGCTGAGTGTACCTCTTTGTAGTCACCCCTCTCAACCCATGTCGAGTCAGGTGTACCCCTTTGTAGTCACCTCGCTCAACCCATGTCGAGTCGAGTGTACCACCATGTAGTCACCTCGCTCAACCCATGTCGAGCTGAGTACCTCTCTGTAGTCACCTCGCTCAACCCATGTCGAGCTGAGTCTACCTCTCTGTAGTCACCTCACTCAACCCATGTCGAGCCGAGTGTACCTCTCTGTAGTCACCTCGCTCAACCCATGTCGAGCTGAGGCTACCTCTCTGTAGTCACCTCACTCAACCCATGTCGAGCTGAGTCTACCTCTCTGTAGTCACCTCACTCAACCCATGTCGAGCCGAGTGTACCACCATGTAGTCACCTCACTCAACCCATGTCGAGCTGAGTCTACCTCTCTGTAGTCACCTCACTCAACCCATGTCGAGCCGAGTGTACCACCATGTAGTCACCTCACTCAACCCATGTCGAGCTGAGTCTACCTCTCTGTAGTCACCTCACTCAACCCATGTCGAGCCGAGTGTACCACCATGTAGTCACCTCACTCAACCCATGTCGAGCTGAGTCTACCTCTCTGTAGTCACCTCACTCAACCCATGTCGAGCCGAGTGTACCACCATGTAGTCACCTCACTCAACCCATGTCGAGCTGAGTCTACCTCTCTGTAGTCACCTCACTCAACCCATGTCGAGCCGAGTGTACCACCATGTAGTCACCTCACTCAACCCATGTCGAGCTGAGTCTACCTCTCTGTAGTCACCTCACTCAACCCATGTCGAGCCGAGTGTACCACCATGTAGTCACCTCACTCAACCCATGTCGAGCTGAGTCTACCTCTCTGTAGTCACCTCACTCAACCCATGTCGAGCCGAGTGTACCACCATGTAGTCACCCCACTCAACCCATGTCGAGCCGAGTGTACCTCTCTGTAGTCACCCCACTCAACCCATGTCGAGCCGAGTGTACCTCTATGTAGTCACCCCGCTCAACCCATGTCGAGCCGAGTGTACCTCTCTGTAGTCACCCCACTCAACCCATGTCGAGCCGAGTGTACCTCTATGTAGTCACCCCGCTCAACCCATGTCGAGCCGAGTGTACCTCTCTGTAGTCACCCCACTCAACCCATGTCGAGCCGAGTGTACCTCTCTGTAGTCACCCCGCTCAACCCATGTCGAGCCGAGTGTACCTCTCTGTAGTCACCCCACTCAGCCCATGTCGAGCCGAGTCTACCTCTCTGTAGTCACCTCACTCAACCTATGTCGAGCCGAGTGTACCACCATGTAGTCACCTCGCTCAACCCATGTCGAGCCGAGTGTACCTCTCTGTAGTCACCTCGCTCACCCTATGTCGAGGAGAGTTGTAGGTGTGTAATGCCGGCCGGCAGGTGATGTGATATCCATGCACCTTGCACCTGTACTCACACCTCCTTGGACTCCGGCCGGTAGGGGTTTGACTCCTGGACCTTGCAAACCCTCATGGGGGACAGACCGGCCCGCTGTTTGATGAGTAAGGGGAAAGTGGGATATAAAGAAGTGCAAATAAAACGATCGTGTTAGGATGATCAGAAAGACACATCATGTAAGTGGTATATTTATACGTTAATCAACGAAACACGAGGTCCATTGCATGAGTGGAACATTAATAATAATAATAATAATAATAATAATAATAATAATAATAATAATAATAATAATAATAATAATAAACGTCTTCATTATGTTTGATTAATCTTTATTGTTCCCTCATTTAACTGTATTTAATGCTCTTGATTTATATTCTTGTTTGAAGATATTCAAAATAGCATGCTATTAGAATATAATCTTGTCAGTTTGTTCATTTTTGCTGGTATTAATTTGAATAGATAGAATAACGCCCTTCTTTAGGTTAGGCAGATGTCTGCAAATAAATGAATGTATCTTAATTTTTGAAACTCGCATTTTGTGTCTCCTTTTCTACGATCAGAAACATTTTGAAAGTAGTGTTAATAATCTTATAGTTGAACGCTTGTACTGAGGGTTGGGTCCCTCCCCCGTCTTTTGGTTGTCGGGGAGTAAGGGGGGGCTCTTACCAAGAGAGACCGCTCACCCAGCTGACGCGTGCACCTTGCACTGTGACGCCACCACCACAAGTACCCGCTCCTAAGTTTGACAGGTAACGAACATTTTGCTCACAACATGGCGGACTGAATAGACAAACAGCTGGCGTGAAGAACGAGGACGCACTAGGAAGTATCTTTCCTATACAATTCATATTTTATATTACATTCTTAGCGTCAATCAGAAGTGTCAGAACGGGAAAAAAACCCAACAAAACATGACTGATTCCCTAGTAGTAAGGGTTGGCTGAAAGGCTATATAGAAAAACGCTCTCCTGAAAAGGTTTCGATTTTGAATTACTCTAGAAGCTATTTATAATTGTTGGAGAAAATATTGACCAGCTGATTAATCATAATATATTAGCAAGCTATAGTAGGCCTAGAATAAACTAGATTAATTATATTATTAATAATGATTAGTTGTGCCGAGGTGAAAAATCCCGTAGGTCAAGTTTATTGCTTGTTTAAGTTAGAGGGTTTGTAGTAAAGCTCAGCGACAGTCCAGTCGTTTAGTGGTTTTTCGTACAGTTCTGCATCTCAGGGCCTTTTTACTACTTATTTTTATAACATCATGAACCATGCTATTAAAAAAGGGGGCGTTTTCCCACTTGAAATTTAAGTTATTGAGTTAATTATATTGTTTTTTGAGGTTTGAAATTTTAAAAGTCAGTAGTATACATAAAAATACGCAGTAAGTTTAGTTGAACAAATTGACCAGGCCTAGACGGTTTCTGTACTTACACCTCAAAGCTTGAATGAAATAATCGTCACATGATCACCAAGGAAGAAGTTTATCTTGTGAACAAGAGAAAGCACCTCGGATCTTAGTCTGGAGTTCCTCCACTTCTGGAAAGGCCGGAAGCCAGGGCCACGAAGCTTAAACAGTTTAGTCCAAGATTACTATACATCCAGAAAGGCTGGATGCCAGGGCCACGAAGCTTAAACAGTTTAGTCCAAGGTTTCTATACATCCGGAAAGGCTGGATGCCAGGGCCACGAAGCTTAAACAGTTTAGTCCAAGATTTCTATACATCCAGAAAGGCTGGATGCCAGGGCCATGAAGCTTAAACAGTTTAGTCCAAGGTTTCTCTACCTCCAGAAAAAACATGGTGACTACAGACAGGGAAAACCTGGAAAAGTCAGGGAATTTTTGGATGACAGGAAAATGTAAGGGAATTTAACTAAAAATAAGGAAAAGTCAGGGAATTAATAATATGTCTAAAATATTCCATTAATTTCGCAACTAATCACTAAAACAAAAGTTAATAATGCCTAAATAAAATAACATTTTAATTTTTTAAATAATTGATAAAACCGTTTAGTAGATACAAACTTTTTTTTAATATGTAATCAATAATATCAAAAGTCATCGCCCACCATTAAAATTGGAAAAAAAGTATTCAGGGAAAATTGAAAAAATGTGGCCTGGAAAACCTGGAAAAGTCAGGGAATTTTGCAAAATATGTTTTGTAGCCACCCTGAAAAAAAGTTGGAAGCCCTTTAGACCCAGCCACGAGGTCCTTTTCGATGTACTTTATTTTGGCCTCTTTTCTTCATTGGTAAAGCTGTGGTACTTTTCTATCAGTACTGCTGACCATCAACTATCCAGTATGAAAACATGAGTATAAGGGTGCTATTTAGAGTAAAACATCAACACCCACATTTATTAGAGGGGAGAATCACAAGCACCAGGGTATGAATCCCGGCTTTCAGGATCAGAGTCCACTACAGTAAACCTTGACTCCAGTACTAGCTTCTAGTTTCTAATTATCTATAGCACATCAACTAATTTCTGAGTATGTTTTGACATTTTCTAATTACGTGGCTATATATTATTCCATCAAGTTGATAGGTGAAGTAAACAATCATCCCTTCTAACTTCTAATGCTTAGACCGGACAAGAGCAGCCAAACTCAAACATATTATCGGCTACGATCATATATTATTGAATAGTCACTAAACTTACATGCACGCTATCAGTTCTTACACAGATACAGTTTGCAAGACAAGCACCATTCACTTATAGCTAGCTAAGACAATAACAAATTATTAAATTAACCACTCAAACAAAAAATAACTGTATTCTTTTGAATTGAAAAATGACATCTGGACACGGGAATCAAACCCGGGACTTTTGGCTTACTACGTCAAAGTCTTACCACTGAGCTATCCAGGAGTCGTCCCTTGCCCAAGGTCATTTTTCACTCATATTTTAAGGCGGAGTCTGTGATGGACGCCTGGATCGCTCAGTGGTAAGGGCATTCGTGTACTAAGCCAAAAGTTCCGGGTTTGATCCCCGTGTTCTGGTGTAATTTTTCAATTTAAAAAATGTGATAATCAGATGTGGCTACAACCGTAAGGCTTGGCTATTTAATTCAAAAGATACCTGGTTAATGGGTGTGAAACTGCTAGTGGCCTAACTCATGTTCCACCTATATTATCTTATCTTTGCTTTTCATTTTCTGGACGACTGCTCTCCTCAAATTTTCCTCATAAAATGGTTTTCCTCAAATAGAGCTACAGTAGCTAAAGGATATAACCGATATTATTTACAAGGAACTTATAACGTCTAACTAGCCGTCCGGGTTATACGCTTATGTAGTAATTACGCTAGTGGTTTTAGAGATTAGGAAGGTTATATTTATAGGAAGTGTACCCGTATTTTCATGAAGAGAGAGTGGAAAACCATTTTGGAAAAACTCCTCAGTACACCCGACCAAGATTTGAACCTAGATCTCCCCGTCATTGGCAGTCTTGTCTACCGCGAGAGTAGCGCCTTAGACCATGCGGCCACTAAATGGGTACTAAATATTATTAAAGGGCTCACCAATTATAAAGATTGTATGACAAGTCCACTCACTCTTCGCTTCCTACGTTCTTTGTCTACTTCACTTATCAAACTGTTTGAAATAATGTATTAATATGTTTTTATATAATGTTACTTAAGGTTGTCTAGCCCTTGATAGCTGTAACTAACACGTTTAATATAAATATGTATCGGTTTCTAGCAAGTGTAGACACGATAGCGAGTAAATATTTATTTAGGAAGATCCAGTGAGTGTTGAATGGAATATGTCACTATTACTAGTGAGGAAAAACAAAAGAGCTTGCTAGAGTATTAATAATGAAGGGATTACTCGGTAACTTTTGTGCGTGTTGGTAAAGGGTAAAGGGTAAGTCTGCAAACCGCAACATCGCCGTGACGTGCGGATCGCCTATTTTAGGCGTGGTCCAATTGAGTTGTTCAGTCTTTACCTTGGGATGTTTGTAACATAACACGGTAGAAAGGAGGACAGTATCTGATGCTTACAAAAGCTACTGAAACTACTTTCATAGATTCATACGTCAAGTAATATGATCTTCTGCTGTAAATTTTTATAGATATTAATACCTACAAAATAACATAGTACAATGTTATCAATGTTGACTGCTAACAAATATGTTTGTATTTTTAAACTATCCTTGTTCCCATGTTCTTAATGTAGATGGAAAACTCTTACTTAACCCTTTTCCCACCTCAACTTCCCAATTCCTTTTTTTGGTTGGAGGTGACGGGGTGGGGTATCACGGGGAGGGAAACATCTTAATGACAGGGTTTCAAGTTACAATGGTTCATTTTGTTACACTCCTTCCTCCATATGCCATGACAAGAAACAATCCCGTTTCTTTGGCTGAGGGATCACTACTTCGATACCGGGCAGTGTTTATAATAATTTAAAATATATATATATATTACCACATGATGTGGTGAGAATCACTTTGATTACATTCGAGCGAGAATCTAACATCGGCTTCCCGACTCAAAACCTCATTTCTCTATGATATACATGCCTCTTACCAGAAGTTTTAATATCAGGCCTAATTTATTATTATTATTACTACTTAATCCACTAAAACGGTTAAATATTCTAAAAAAATGCAAAAAAAACAACTTTTAAGTATATTTTAAAAATAATTTTGGATTTTTCAATATATATATATATATATACCTTAAATTGATAAAAGTTGTCTGAAAATATTCTATAAAATGTTTAAATATCATGTAATTTCTTATAAACACATATAAACATAGTATTTACAATTCTAAACTTATTTTCACTCCTTAACTCTTACAAGATCAGCCCTTTTGTCCGTTGTATTCGTTTGTTTGTAATTCTCGTCATGTTGTCCGCAGATATCCCGACGCAGGTGCCGCCACTGACGCCGGGAACCAACAAGAAGATGACGGAGGCGCTCAAGGCGTCCTTCGCGTCCTGGGAGAAGGAACAGCTGAGGCTCAATATTGTGAAGGGTCAGTGTAACACCGACAAAACTCGCATGTCTTAAATTATTTTAAAAAGGTTGGGAGTAGGAACAGCTCAGTGCAACATCGGCACAACGCGTATTTCTAGGATTATAATAGATACTTTATGTTCAAACTGAAATTTATTTCTAGCTCAATAGGTCTATAACTAGTAGGTTTTTTCCTCGGGATCTAAATAACCTGTTTCCTGGTGGTAGTACAGGTTCTATTTTTTCTCTAATTTTATCTTATTCTTTTATTTATTTTAGTTTTCCAATCTGGTTTAGGTTCTTATATTAGTTGGTCTTCTTCTCCAGATGTTATCCTTCTTCGCTAGTTTGTCCACCCCGGGTATTTTATTTCTCGGGTACCCTACACCTTTGACACTCCTGGTTCACCCTATTTCTGGGACTCTCCAGTGGTGGTGAGCATCCCCCTATCTGCCTCCTGGGGAGGCGTACTATCAGAGATAGCACTCCGCCTACTTCTAACAACCGCTTGGACCCTAGGGGTGTGCGAAGCTATGAAACTTCGACTTATCTTCGAAAAAAACATCAGCTTCGACTTCGCTCCGGAAAAAAATCCTGCTTCGAAGCTTTGCCGATAAAAATATTAACAGCTAAAATACTCAATTTATGTTCAATCATTGACATGTGAATTATTGAGATGTTTTATACATTACAAATTAATATTCATATGCAGAAAATCTGAAGTAATTGAATTGCAGGTCGTGATAATAACTTGATTTGTCAGATTAACACACAATATTACAAACAATTGTGCAATAAAACATTCTTCAAGTATTTTTAGTGCATAAAGTAATTTAAATAACCACAACATAATATTTTTCAACCTTAAAACAACTAACAAAAAATATTCGAAACTCGATAATATTTCATATATTTGATTCGAGTTTGCTTCAAATTTGCTTCGAATTGAAGAAGAGGGCTTCACACACCCCTGAAAACTAGTATTATAGCTGGTCGCATTTGTTGTTGTGTCTTGCTCGTGTTCGTAAGTCATGGGATCTATCCCTTTAGATTTGTCCTTGAATCTCAGTGAAGCTATTTTACTAGTTTACTTCCTGTATAGGCCATTAGTGGCTTATAGTAATTTAATGACAGTAAAAAAAACCAGAAACCTACCTCCAAGACCGTTAATTCACCCTTGAGTTGATGTTCGGCTCTGTTGGAAAACGAGCCTCGAGCTTCTTAGATCATAAGTAGAGAGGGGTCGTATCCTATATTTCTCAAATATTAATCTTAACTTTTCTTTCCAATCTAGAATTCAAATTCAAATCCTTGAATCTTTACAAATGTACAATTTTAAAATTCTAGTATAATCAAAATATTTAAAATTTAATTTTGAAGAAGTAGTTAAAAGCTTTGTACCACTTAAAAATGCTATTGTGTTAATTAAATCTTTTCAGTCATAAAAATACAGATTAAAATAATTTTTGAGTAAATTAATTATATTGATACAAATTTGTAATTTAAGTCAAGGCCTCCATAATTATAATAGAAAAATCTTTGTGAGATTCTTACGAATCTTGAATCTTTCAAATTTCGTAGGATTCGAGCGCAGTCTCTAAATTCATAAGTCAGACTTGGTACCGATGGACCTGAGATGTTGGACAGTCTGTGTAGTTTGTTTATCCCTCCACCTCCTTTACTAGATAAATATGGACTGAAACAACATAAGGCCTATCACATCTAGGGTATGAGGGGGGAGGAAGTGGTTTGGTGTTCGTGACCCGCAAGTCACGTACTACCTCTTGATTAGTCTCCCCACCTGTGACATGGTCATGCTCACCGAGGTGCTGTGTTTCACCCAACGTTGAATGACGCGGGAATCAGATTTTAGTCTTGATGTGGTTTTTATTGGCACGTTAAGCAGAAGGGCTAGGAATGAGGAAGAATATTTCCGCATAGGCGCATAGGGAAGATGGTAAAACCTCCCCATGGTCACCCAGACAGGATTCAAAACCCGGAACTCCATGATAAAGTGCAGTGCGAGTCTGATGACTTAAGCCACACGGACACCTTTTAGGGTGTCTTGACGGAAGCTAATAACCCACCTATGCTAGGTCCATGAGAAGTGCATTAAATGTTTCATTCAGGCTGTAACGACGTTTGATGGAGGGGGAGGGTGGGGGAGGCAAGTGGTTGCTATGAGGTATGGTCCCAGTGGCAGTCCCCGAGACCAGAGGGGTGCACGCTTGCCAACTGTCACCCCCTCACGACTGCCTGCACGCAGGTAACTCAACCCATCACTTGTTGCGCGCGCACACGGCCCATCGTCCGCAACCCGATACCTGCTTTCCAGAACCTACTACGGTCTGCACACGTCGAGAATAACCCTGGGAGGATATAAACACTAACGTGAAGCTTGGTAGTTTCTAGGAGGATATAGACTGGATTAGAATTAGCAATAGATATATTAATATTTAAATATCTTAAAAGAATACGAACTAGGAAAATAAAATAAAAATTATTGTTAGAAAAACTAGATTGGATCGGTGTTCATTTGTTAATGGTTGTAAATATTAACTTCTCATTTTTAGACATAGTTTGCGTATTTGGGTAGTTATTAATCCTTAACTCAGTTGGTAGCGTGTCTGCCCACTGATTTAAGGGTCCCGTGTTCGATTCCCGGCATGACCCCAAGCTTATCATAGATGAAAATATGCAAGCCGGTACGGGAATATTTATAACTTGAACAAAAAATTTACCCAGGTCATGAGCTGGAAACAGCAATGGATGTAAAAATAAAATAAAAAGTTAATTATTAATCTCTCACATAAACACACGCACCATTGTTCCAGATACTCTCAACTTGACACGCACTAAGTGTGGTCCCCATAAAGTATCATAATGTTTCCAATCTCCCGTGTTCCCTCTCAACTTGTGTCGTACTAAGTGTAGTCCCCATAAGGTCTCCTAATGTGACCAATCTCCCGTGTTCACTCTCAACTTGTGTCGTACTAAGTGTAGTCCCCATAAGGTCTCCTAATGTGTCCAATCTCCCGTGTTCACTCTCAACTTATGTCGTACTAAGTGTGCTCCCCATAAGGTCTCCTAATGTTTCCAATCTCCCGTGTTCACTCTCAACTTATGTCGTACTAAGTGTGCTCCCCATAAGGTATCCTAATGTTTCCAATCCCCCGTGTTTACTCTCAACTTTACTCTTACTAAGTGTGGTCCCCATAAGGTCTCCTAATGTTTCCAATCTCCCGTGTTCACGCGGTTCACTCAAGCGTGCGATTCGTTCCAACCACGCATACTTGGCCGCACAAAGATACGACACATTACCGTCCAACGAGTCTTTTAGGCGTTGGCCCTTCCCCGTGGTTGAGTGTTTTGGGAGGTTTTATACTGCTCTAGGGTGCCACAGTTCAATCTTTAAATATGGTGTTTTAAAGGCCGTCTTGTACCAGAAACGCGTTGCAGACGTCCAGAAATCTCGCACCATTTAAGAATTGGTTTGTTATTTTAAAATATGGCTTATGCCAAAATGGAGGGGAAATGTAGGTAGCAATCAAAATGTCCTTGTAGGTGTAATGCTATTTTTGCCAAAAGAATACTTTTAAATACGTAATAATGTTGACAACTTTAATATTTATTTGCTAACCCGCCATGATTATTATATTCTTTGATAGGTGATTTCAACGCTATCTTCTTTGCGAGTGGTATATTTCGGAACTGTTATGATCTTAGTTTAATTTATGTTCTTGGATGCTTATAACATCTGGCTTTCATTTGAAGAACTAATTGTCCCTAGCGGAAGAAATTATTATTCTTGTTTAGATTGTTGGTGCGAAATTTGAAAATTATTTTAAAGATGATTTATATTTATTTGTCAAATTATAATATTAAGTGATTTTTATAATAATATCTTTCATTGTCTAAAGGGCTAAGATTTGTTTTTATTAGTTGAAAATCTCGGCAACTAGTGTTCTCCTAGGCCAGAAGTTAGTTTTTAAAAAAGAGAGAGAGAACATGTTTGTTAATATTGTTAATGGTTTTGTTTTGTTGACTGGAAAAAAATGTTTGAAAGGTTAAGGATGGACTCCATTTGGGCCATCTTAAATATATAAATTTTCTATAACTAAACATATTTTGGCAGCAAAAACTTCTTTAAGAGTAAGGACTAACCTTCAAGGTAGGGCAGGAGATAGTTTCAAGAAGAATATGTGAGGTGTAAAACCTAGAATATATAATTGCTACCAGAGACTGAGATCACCAAACTGCATTATTGGGTGTGATTAAAATAATCCATCCATCATCACCCAGCTATTAGAAATGTCAAGTTTTTTTTAAGAACTCAATATTTTAATCTAATATAAAACCTAAATTAAACCTTTTATGTTATCATTTCATTTCAAAGAATATTTCTCTAATAATTCATAATTTTATTTTGTGTTTTGCCATCATATTTCAAATGAGTTTTAAAATATTTCAAGTGTTGCTTCACAATACTTATATTAATTTTATATCATAGGAGGCATGCCTTATTAGGTAGGGTTTATTTATTTAAAGATTTTTTCTTTATCACAATAATTACAATCACTATATAAATTTCATGGCGTCACTGGTTTATTTATCATATTAATGTACATGGTAATTTTAACATTGTACTCCAGGAATAGATATCTTTCTGTTGGTTGGGTGTTCAAGCTAGGAATAATAATATGCTCCAGGGAGTCCTTTAGTTTAAGTTTCCAGCTTTAAAATAAAAAAAATAAAAACTTTACCTAAAGTCCAGGGGTCCTGAGAGAAGGCGTTTTCGTATCACCGCTGAGCAGTTTCTGGGAATTTACTTATTTAATTAAAAAAATCTACATACCTCATCAAATAAAAGGGGCTGGTATTTGGCGCCCAATACTATATCAATTAAATAAAATTCATTTATTCATAGTTAATCTTGATTCATATCACAAATAATAATATTTAGCACCGCGTCCTACTACCCGTTCGGGTTATACACTTTATGTACTAATTACGCTAATGGATTAGGAATTGGGGAGGTTGAATTAGAGGAAGTGAACCCGAATTTGCGTGGAGGGAGAGTGGAAAACCATTTAGGAACACACACACTCCCAGTTCACCCGACCGAGATTCGAACCTCGATCTCCCCGTCCTCAGCAGTCGAGCTCAACACGACAAGCGCGTTAGTCAACTACGCCACCCAGGCGGGTATATTAAAAATAATTCATCAATAAATGTATATTTAAAAAATCAATATTTTTTTGTACCACTTAGGATTGAAAACCTTACACTTAAAGTTACATAATTAAATAGAGATGAAAATATGAAATCAGCTCATTCCCCCCCCCCCCCCCCCANAAAAAAAAAATTCACAGTGTTGAGATAAACAAATGTCTAGAACATACATCAAGTCTTCCCCAACAGATTCATTAATTACAGGATTACATTATAAGGTAATTAAGGATTATTTATAGAATCTTGAGTACTGCCATCCCCTTAGTAAATACAGTGGCGTGAGGAAAGCTGGGCATCTCACTGGGGGGGTGCAAAAATTGTGTCCAAGACGTGTTTACCAGTGAAACATTCAGAAACAGAATTGACATAACGGCGAAACAAATAAAGCACATCCTAATGGCGAAGCGTTTGACCCCTCCCATATATTTATATGTTTTTTGAAAATGTGATTGCACATGAAACTAGATGATGGCTGGTGGTGATTGTCAGGAGTGGAATGTAGTATGATTATTGTAACCTAGTTTATGTTTTTAAAATGTGAGTTAGGAAGGTGAAATAGGGATTAGAGTGTGTAAGATGGAGAAGGAGGGGGACGGCCAGTTAACACTTGCAAAACCTGTAGCGCCGACCCTGAGTCGGCGGTGCCCTCAAATATGTTTAATCCACCACAATGCATTTTACTACAAAGGCATATTTATTAACAATAATGACCCTTCACTTAAAACAGCAAACAGAAACATAGGAGCATGCGAAAGTTCATGCACTCTATTTTGCATATGTATCCGTTTATTTTTTGAAGTCCAACTGGAACCACGGATCCGTGTTATAAATGCTGTGACTCCAGGTACAGCAAAAGGTCATACTAATAGTAGAAACAATATGGGCGGGAGCAATTATTAGTTTCGCTGTATTACATGTATACCCTTTACATGTTTGCTGCAAAGGAAGCAAGAAAAGTTTGTATTATAATTAGCGTTTTCATTAAGTGTTTATGTTGTCTATTTAATATTACTTTGTTACTATAACATGTGTGTAAAATTAAACATTTGATTAAGTTTTACCCCTCTTCAGACAAACTATGATGTAATTTACATAGACATACTTCGTTTACCACATGGTGTAGTAGCATAAATAGTTACTTCTGACTGGCACTTGTTTTATTAAAATGACCGTGCCAACGGCGAGAGTTGCTTATAGCAGCCGTTACCATAGCAACGTATGCTAGTTACTAATTACACTAGAGCTGTGTATGGCAACGGTTACCTTTGTAACGTTCAATACACGCAATTATATTGTAAATTTAAAGTCGAAAATTACACTTGAACATGAGAATAGAAACCAGTACGTTTAGCTTAACGCTCCAATTCTCTGATCTCATTGCACACTCAAAACTTGTACAAACGGCAGCATAAATTGCCGACGTCGGTCATTGGTGGCTGTGTTTTTGATAGCTCTAAGTAGTCGCCCATTTCATGAGTCCATCACAGACTCTGCCTTAAATTATGAGCGATGAATGACCCTAACCATGGGACATATCCTGAACGGTTCAGTGGTGAAGCATTGGTGTTTAAATCCAAACGTCATGAATTCAATTCTCATGTCCGTGTCTCAATTTTCAACTATATTTAAATGAATTCCTCTGAGAACCAATACCTTTTACCAATGATAATTTCAATAGGTGGTGTTTATTGTAATTAAAAGCTAATGTACTTTTTTCAGTGGCCGGATGGTCTAAGGTGCAAATCTCGCAGTTGAATAGACTGCCGATGACAGGAAGATTGAGGTTCAAATCTCGATTGGGAGTATTGAGGGTGATTTTTCCTAAATCATTTTACACTTTCCCTCCACACAAATTCGGGTACGCTTCCTATAAATAAAATATTCCTTATTCCTAAAACCACTAACGTAATTAGTACCTAATTGTATAACCCGAACGTGTAGTAAGATGTGGTGCTAAAAATAAATAAAAAAGCTATGGGTTCTGACATTTTCCTCCAAAGAGCGAGCCAAAGGGGGTTTCTGAAATGTACGTCTATGCATGTGCACACATTGATGCTTGATAAAACTGTCAAAACATCAACCTCAACCGACTTTGCATGATAGATTAGCCTCTCCTTGCCGTGAATTTCCTCCCAATTAAACTTAAGGCCGTAAAAATGGTCTATATTTGACATCAGCCAATCCCCCATTCGACCTGAGCAGCTTGTTATTCGTACACAGTGGGGTTGGTTGACTCCCGAGACTATACTATAGATACGCCCTGTGTTGAGGAAGAGCGCGTTGGACACCCATCATGGAAGCAGGAGTCAAACCCCCACATCGGCGTTGTTCTGTGAGGATGATCCGATAGAGGGTTATCATCGTCAGAACGTATCGGCCGGGAACATGCCCCTCCTCCTCCTCTAGGGGAATTTTGGTGAGAAGACAATGGCCGTAGTTCCCTTCCATCAGATATCGCAGATCTTCAAGAAACCGTTGACGGCCCATTTCCGGCTAACAGTCCGCACAATCTGAAACAAACAAACGGCAAAAAAAAGTATAAAAACAATGGAATCTGTATTTGAACCTTCTTTTGTTTAGTTGATTTTTTTTCTCTCGTTCAGTGAAGTTGGAAGGTCAAGGTTCTACTAGCCTCTCTTTGACCTGTTTATTCGGCGGGAAGTTCATCTGTTCAGGTTCACAAGAAGGAATGAGTGTGAGCGGCCCCATTGTGTTCGAGCGACCGCGGAGGAAAAGTTTCCACAACATTAGGGAGTAACTGTTTTTGTTGATCGAGATTTTTACGGAAGAGTTTTCCGAATAATCTGGTTTTCTTTGATAAAGATGCTTATTTTCTTTACTATACCTACGCCTTAGTGCCAGTGTCATCAACGTCTTGGAAAACTGTCTCACTAAAGACTCATTTTAGGTGGGCAGCTATTAGAGCGTAGCTCTACTTTAATTGTTATCCATTTAATTTGGAGTATTTGACGTGCGCTTTCTGGATCGATTGATTATATCAGCAATCAACTTACAAACTATCTTAGTTCTAGAACAAACACAGCAGATAATTTTTCGATCAACATTCCATCACTGCGAAAGGGTAAGCACCAATTTCTTCAATGATAAATATTTTGGCTACCTTGGTAATAAAACCCCGACCCCTTAGTTAAGTAGAAACGCGCTATCAACTGAGATGAGGTGTTTGACTTTAATTGGGAAGTTTGGCACACTAATTAATTACTAACAATTACTCTGAAGTAAAATAAGTAAAAATAACATGAATGTGTCCGAAGATATGTTTTAAGATTGCTCAACTGCGCATTTGTATTTGCATAAAGTTCCTGTTTTAACCCCACTCACCCCTCTTCTTTCCAAACATTCGTACGCGCTCCGTACCACTTTCCCCTGGAATAGGGAAGGTCGGTCGACGCTTGCTGGCTTCCGGGCCTTACAGGATCATCGCGACGCCATTGTCTCGAGTTGCACAATTCTCGCTCGTTAATGAAGATGACGCGCCAGTGAGCTCGAAAGGGGAAAGTGAATGTTTGCCTTGTGTGTGCCTTACCTGTTCTTAGGATGTTTTAATTACTCCCGTGCTAACTAGTAACGGTGGATAGGTTGTTTGATGTGTGATCACATTTTATAAAGTTTCGTTTTCTCTCCGCGTTTCCTGTGTTGAAGAAATGTTACGTAACCCCGGGTGTAGGTGAAGATGGTAGTCTCCGGGGTTATGAGGAGCTGCGTTCATCCTCGTGAGGATTCCGGCGATAAATTGGGTGAAAACGCAATAATTAGCAGGTGTTTTCTCTATCTCCTTCCTTCTTTCCTTCCTTTAAATAACAGGCTAATGATTGTGCGGCCCGGATCCCATAGCGTGAAATATGCGCGTTGTGCTATATAACCTCCCGTTTCCTCTGCACCGCGCCGTTGACGTAATTTTTTTTTTTTTACATGTTAAACTTTCACCGAGCTAAAATGTGTCCTTGTTATTTATAACTTACGTGTCGTCTTACCCAGGCTAAAATTCGTTTAAATCCACTTTCATGATTGTCCAACTCACAGAGTCTATAGCAAACCCGAGCGTAAGTTTTTAATTTCAGATGTTATGAGATTTTTGTGCAAACTACTTATTATTATTATTTATATTTTAGAGACCTTGACTACTTTTTTATAATATTGGGAACCCTGTCATAGCAGCGTCCATACATTCACCGATCAACGCACACTATATGGCCTATATTTTAAATGGTGACTTCGCTATTGAAAATTTGATAACTTTTATTTTATAGACTTAGAAGTAAATTCTTGTATAGGGGGGAGAGGGGGATATCAAAACATGTTTAGTATAACCCGAGAAATTTCTGTCTAAAACTAAATTGGTTTTTTTTTTCAAACTGTGATTTCCCATTTATATAAATATTAGCAATTCTGCACGGAGTTGCCCATGACCTACCATAAACTTGTTAAAAACAGCCTAGTTAAAAGTTGTAAAATCTAGCTTCGAGGTACATTCGAACCCCCTTCCGTCAACCTATGTTAAATATTTAAGATATCTGCGTGCCGTAGATTTGGCTGGGCATCGCACACAAACAAACACACAGACCTAAACTTCCTTTTATTATTATAGATTATAAGATATACAATATTGTGACTAAGTTGCAACCACTCGCACCTGTTTAGAAGAGAAGCTGTGTCTTATTTCCACATATGGAAAAGCAACACACATGGGAAAGCAACACTTGATATAATCCATTCACCTTTTGATGGTATTACAGAATTGCATTCTACTACCCGCTAGCTCGATACTCATTTAATTAGACTATTTGGGCTATGGGTAAGGAATAGAGCTTAGAGAAAATATAATTAATCCCAATTGCGTAAAGAGAGAATAATTAAACCGTTTAGGTAAAAAAGATTCGAGCCCTGACCAGGCGCGAATTCAGGGGGGGTCAAAGGGTCAAAGAAGACTATTAATCACCTGAGAGTCCTTCGTCCACGAATATCGAATATATGTATGCACAGCAGGAGCGGTGGAACTATGGGGGATAATTTGCCCCTTCCTGAAATAAATCCCCCTCCCTATATATATTTCAAATCCTCTGATATGATCAAATATGAAACTGAAAGATGGCCTTAAATCAAACTCCAAATGACTTCTAGATGCATTCTATTGCCAAAAATTTTCCGGAGAAGACCACTTCAAATAACTACAATACTAGAGGCATCTAACTGGCAGAAAAAATCAGGGGAGGGAAACTCTAAATAGCTTCCATGGTAATCAAAATTTTAAAAATGTCTAGGGGAGGACAACTCCAAATAGCTTCTAGGTGAATGCCATTTTGAAGAATTTTCAGGCAAGGACCACCCCAAATAGCCTAGTTTCTCAACTAATTCAATCTTCAAAATTTTGTCTGTGGAAGACAAGTTCAAAGATTATATTATAGAGGTATATAACTATCGTAAAGAATTAAGGTGAGGATCACTTTAAATAGCTTTGAGGGTATCTAAATTTAAAAAATTTCTCGGTGGAACACTTTAAATGTCTTATAAAAGAATCTAATTTTTAAAAAAATCAAGGCGAAGACTACTCATAGCTTCTAGAGTGAACCATTTTTCAAAAAATTGTTGAAAGAGGGCAACTCCAAATTGTTTATAAAAACTATCTGATTTTAAAAAATTGGAGAGGATGACCACGGTTTAAAACATACATAAGATCAAATATGAATGAGAAATTATTAAATGGCTTTAGACAGAAATTTAACATTGTAACTATGTTATTTATAATCATGACCCTCTTATGAAAATGATCTGGATCCACCCCTGGCCCTGATATAGGCAAGCCAGCCTATATGAGCCGGACCGTTTATATATATATATATATATATATATATATATATATATATATAGAGAGAGAGAGAGAGAGAGAGGTTGCGTCTATTCCACTAGCTTTTTACTGATCAAATCTCCGCTTTACCTTCGGAATCCGAATCTTGTAAAATATGAATATAAGAGGAAATAGATATCTTAACTAAATGTTAAACATTATTTATCATACAGTACTCGTCATTATAACATTCACAAATTCAGGTAAGAGTTAAATTACTGGTCTGGGGCCTGGTTGTTATGTTAATCCTGTAATTATAATTTGCTTTGAACCACCAATAAGCAGTATTAGAGCTATATAATAAATTTCATTTAAAAATTTAATCAAAAAAACTCATTTTGAGTTTCTAATCTGATATTTTCTCGAATTCTTGAATTTCGAATCTCCTTTAGGATTCAAGGTGTTTGAGGATGTATGGATCCCATACTATATATATGGGTGTGTGTTTGTGTCCAGAAAATGATAAGCCACTTCTATATAAGCAAGAAAGCGGAAATTTGTCAGGAAAATATAGGGATCATACCATACAACTAGAAAAATCTAAAAATGGGGAATTCCAAAAGGGAACTCCAAGGGAAAACAACGTTTTAGATGAAGTATAAAATTGAAATTTGGAAGGCAGGTTGAAATATCACTACAAATAATAAATAAGTTTTAAATCATGACATTTCTAAATGAAGGTTGAAAGGTTATTAAGTTTCCAAAACTAATAGAAACAACTACTTTTCAGCACGGTAGAATACTGAAACTTGTCAGGCAGGTAGAGAGACCCCTCCAAATAAGCATACAATTCGTAAAATTTAGAATGTTTAAATGGGACTCCAGGAATCAAGGGAAGGGGCTATAAAAACACTTTTAGGTGTGATAGACAATTTAAATTTGGCAGGAAGGTATAAATAAGTACAATGCCAGACAACCAAATAAATCTTACAATTTGAAATTTCTAAATTGTGGGGGTTGGAGAGGGAAGAAATAGTGAATAAAAAATTACTACTAGGCGAATTATAAAATTCAAATTTGTTAGGAATGGAGAGGATCACTCCAAATAACCAAATAAGTGTTAAATATTTGATATCTCTAAAATGGAAGAAAATTTTGTTTTGACTAGTTGATTAAAGGACCCCCTATACACCTATAAAAGTCGAAAAATTTTGAATTTTAAAATAGTGGGTTGGGAAATGAAGGGCCCCTGAAAATGTCCTAAACTGAGCGAAAAATAAAACCTTCTGTGTATGGTAGACAATTTAAATTTGGGTTATGGCCTAAGTAAACGAAAAAATCTAAAAATAAGCAAAATCAAACACTAAAGATTATCTCAATGGGGATCCCTAAGCGTATCAATTACAGAGATAGATATCGAAAGCTAAACTAGCGCTTGTTTAGGAATGACATAACAATTATTAAACTAAATAGATTCTGGCGATAGATCTGTAAAGCTTGATGCTCTGTAGGAAATCATAATTCTCGTTATTCAATATGTTTCTTTAACAGGGTGTATTATATTATTTGTGCTCTTTGATTAAGTGTGATTTTTTTTTAACCTATTCATTAACAATTATATTACTTCGTTTCACCTATATTATGATCTTGCTTGGGTAAGGATTGCATTACGTATGAATTACGTTCGTTGATGCACTCAGCTTATAGACTAGGTAATATTTTGTTTTGGAGATTTATTTTATTTTAATTTATTGATTGCTATAGCTAGCTCAGAATTTTACAAGTAGGAACCATCAAAAAGTTGGCAGCCGGATATTGAACGTTCTAATTTGATATGTTCTGAGAGGAATTCACACATGTTTATGATCATTTTACGAAGTTCAACACTTTTAACCTTTTTTAGTTCATACGTCGTTCTAGCAAATAATTGTTGATTTTATTAGTCATCTGTTTAATCCATGGGGTAGGGATGATATTGGAGTAAGTGTATCCGTATTCGTAATAAGAGGGTCTGGGAAAACAATAATCATTGAGCTGGATGGTCTTGGAAACTCTACCTTTCCAACACTGGCAAACCAGTATATTTCGAGCATGACGGCCTAAATCTCATGAACACCTCAGTAAATTTTGAGGGAAAATACATTGTGATAGCTCATATAATGTTGTTAAATGTTACATAGCATACTAGGCTCTGATCCTGCAGGTCTGTGTCCCAGGGGACAGGCTGGGCGTAGGCTGAAGTATACTGGACTCTGATCCTGCAGGTCTGTGTCCCAGGGGACAAGCCGGGCGTAGGCTGAAGTATACTAGACTATGATCCTGCAGGTCTTTGTACCAGGGGACAGGTCGGGTGAAGTCAGAGTAAACTCACGTGTGGTCAGTTCTATCAACTCATCTAGTCACGTATCCTGCATCCTTCGTGGAGGAGACAGACAACCTTACCACCACGACGGTGGATTTCCGTGAAGTCCGATTGTTTAGGAGCGACGAGGGTCGCTGGATAAATGGGTGATTTGTCCCGAACCAGGGGTGAACATCGCTAGTAGTGAGAGTTATTGAATCACAAAGAGGAAGGTGAGGCTCGTTCTGGCCACCCCTAAGTTGCGGGCGATGTCCACGCTCGTAGCTTGACACATTGTATTGCAACGAGCCGAGTGCCCTCTGGGTGCTAATCAGGCGTGTGATAAACTGATGGATGATAGTCGTGATCTGGCCATAGTTGTATCTTCTTCTACATTGGGGACGGACACTTAGCCCCTTCTTCTTTGATGTGGACTTTTCCTTAGCTCCTTCCTCGTTGTGGGGATCCTTCTTTAGCTCCTACCTCACAGTTGGGATCCTTCCTTAGCTCCTTTATCGCTGGTGGGGATCCTTCCTTAGCTCTTACCTCACTGGTGGGGATCCTTCCTTAGCTCCTACCTCACTGGTGGGGATCCTTCCTTAGCTCCTCCCTTGCTAGTGGGGATCCTTCCTTAGCTCCTTCCTCGCTGGTAGGAACCCTTGCTTGGCTCCTACCTTGCTGGTGGGGATCCTTTCTCGCTGGTGGGGACCCTTCTTTAGCTCCTTCCTCACTGGTGGGGATCCTTCCTTAGCTCCTTCCTCGCTGGTGGGGATCCTTCCTTAGCTCCTTCCTTGATGGCGGGGATCCTTCCTTAGCTCCTACCTCACTGGTAGGGATCCTTCCTTAGCTCCTTCCTTGATGGTGGGGATACTTTTCCTTAGCTCCTTCCTCGCTGGTGGGAACCCTTCCTTAGCTCCTACCTCACTGGTGGGGATCCTTTCTTAGCTCCTTCCTTGATGGTGGGGATCCTTCCTTAGCTCCTTCCTTGATGGTGGGGATACTTTTCCTTAGCTCCTTCCTCGCTGGTGGGGATACTTTTCCTTAGCTCCTTCCTCGCTGGTGGGGACCCTTGCTTAGCACCTACCTTGCTGGTGGGGATCCTTTCTCGCTGGTGGGAACCCTTGCTTAACTCCTACCTCACTGGTGGGGATCCTTCCTTAGCTTCTTCCTTGATGGTGGGGATACTTTTCCTTAGCTCCTTCCTCGCTGGTGGGGACCCTTCTTTAGCTCCCTCCTCGTTGGTGGGGACCCTTCCATTACTTCTTCCTCGCTGGTGGGAACCCTTCCTTAGCTCCTACCGCACTGGTAGGGACCTTTCTTTAGCTCCTTCCTCATTGGTGGGGACCCTTCCTTAGCTTCTTCTTTGATGGTGGGGATCTTTCCTTATCTCCTTCCTTGATGGTGGGGATACTTTTCCTTAGCTCCTACCGCACTGGTAGGGATCCTTCCTTAGCTCCTTCCTTGATGGTGGGGATACTTTTCCTTAGCTCCTTCCTCGCTGGTGGGGACCCTTCCTTAGCTTCTTCTTTGATGGTGGGGATCTTTCCTTATCTCCTTCCAGTCCACTATGTAGTTTTAATTTATTATCTAAAGTAAACAAATAATAAACTTAAATTGTTAAAAATTAATAAAGTCTTATTTTACGACTGCTACACTATTTGCCTACAGCAATTTAAAAATAGATTATTATTAGCACCGCGTCTTACTACCCGTTCGGGCTATACGCAAAAAATAGACAAGTTTCTACTAATATTCTAGTGGCTAACATATCTTTTTAAAATTTCTGCTTCTATTAGATTTTAAGAGTTAGGCCTAAATATATTACAATCGTTAGGTCATTTATTCATTTTTGTCTAAGAGTGTTTTGTGATAAAAAAAATTAAATTTCAAAATAACTACCTTAACCCCTAGCGGTGTATCCCATTAGTTAATATCGATACTAAATTATAAACTTTTTATGTTAATAACAGCTTAAGGAAGAAAAACCCATCACTCAGTGTGTTCAATTCACCCATTTTGCTTAATTACTTCATTTTTGCAAGAAGGGTAGTGTGGAAAGGAAATAAGGGCTGTAACTTATTTGAAGAACTCCCAAGCCTCGTTTATTCTCACTTAAAAGAAAAATAACCAGCTCTTCAGTTAAGTGCGCTAAATAACAACCCTTATAACCGCGAAAATATCTAATGTGCGAGCTTATCAAGCTTTTCAGGGGCCTATATAAGTCAGAGGTCCAAGATTCGAATCCATGTCCGACTCGCATTTTTAATACGTTTTTTAAATAATTTATCGCTTTTCTATTTTTCTTTATTTAAAAAAACTATTTACTATTTTTTAACGTCAAATTTCTAATAAATATTTTACAAGAGATTCTCCTACTTGCGTGCAGTTAAATATTTAATTTTGCCTCGAAATGGCCAAGGTTATCAGAGATTTGTACTCCAGATGTGATGGTCAACCACTTGTCAGATACTTTGATTCGAATTCTGGTGGAGATCAATAAATGGTACTAAGACACACTTTGAATTTGGCTGCAGGTGCTATTGACCCCAATTGTATTAAGCGTAGGATCAAACAATGTTTAAAAACCATAGAAATCAGTTCAATACTAACTTTAAATAATTATATTTCTAAAATGGAACTTTCCCGTGATGAAACGTGCCACGGGATGCAGAGGAAACTCTAAATGCTCTCCAGGTTTGTTTGCGTCATTGAGTGTACATAATGTTGAAACATCCATCAGGGGAAAAAAATCCCAGTCTTTGACGGGTGAAGGGCAAAAGGGGGGAGTAGGGGCATCAACGTGACCGTCCAATGAGAAATAAGCATCCACGGATCGAGTACGATGGCTCTGCGACGCATCACTGCCCCCCAATGGGCGGCTTGGGGGATATTATCTTGATAGTGATCAGCTGGCCTGGTCTAGCGTGCATTTTACACTTCACATCGGTTGCAAGGTCCAATAGCAAGCCAAGAGTCCTGCCGTGTTCCTACCATCTCCCATTTCACATCGTTTTTATGGTCAAATAGCAGGTAATGAATTCTGGCGTGTTCCTACCATCTCCCATTTCACATCGTCTTTATGGTCAAATAGCAGATAAATGATTTCTGGCGTGTTCCTACCATCTCCCATTTCCCATCGTCTTTATGGTCAAATAGCAGATAATGATTTCTGGCGTGTTCCTATCATCTCCTATTTCAAATCGTATTTATGGTCAAATAGCAGATGATAAATTCGGGCGTGTTCCTACATCTCCCATTTCACATCATTTCTATGGTCAAATAGCAGACCTTCCATGCTCCTGCCATCCACCAATTCAAATAAGATCTCTCCGTTAGGCTTGCAGTCCCTTTACTAATACATTTTCTGAAAATACACAATACTTTCTCTTATTCAACATATTTATAATGTACTTCAGAAATATAAATCAAGGAGTGGTGAAAACAATTATTTCCCATACGTACTATATTAATAATCACATAAATGGATTTATTTTAATAAAACTGATTTTAAAGATGATATCTTGAAGACTCTTGAATTCACATTAACAACAGCCAGTTGTTTTTTTCTAATTGGACAGCCTTTTATTAAGCTTTTATTTTATTTATAGTATTTAACAACCCCCTTCTAAACAGACTCACAAGCTAAGTTAATCAAGGACAACATTTGGATACTTTGACTAAACAGCCAACTCTAGCACCAGACTTTTTTTTAGCGCCGCGTCTTACTAACCGTTCGGGTTGTACGCTTATATACTAACTACGCTAATGGTCTTAAGGACTATAAAGGCTATATTTAGAAGGAGTGCACCCTCATTTGCTGAAGGAAGATTAGAAAAACTACCCTGATTACACCCGACCGAGATTCGATCCTTGATTTTCCAGTCATCGTCAGCTTAGTCTACAATGAGACTAGCGCCTTAGACCATGTAACTACTGAAGTGGGTCAGAACAACTTGATTGTTTATGTAGTACAACGAATACTGGGTTGTTTTATAAAGAAACTGCCTGTATTGCAACCACGTCCCCCCCAACCCCCACCACGCTCTATAACCTACTCATCTATGAGGGGGGTCGGTGATTTTCTGTCGCAGGGCAGGTATTTGTGTGTGTGTGTGTGTGTGTGTGTGCACGCAGTATTTACACGCGTCACCCTATATGTCCACACACATCAAGCGGTCCAATGTTTGCCCAGAGTCAACACTCGTGTTCTATTCACAAGATACCGACCAGTGTCAACAATGAACTCAAGTACCTCCCAGCTCTTACCTGTTGTGACACATTCATTAACTAGCTCTTACCTGCTCCGATACATTCATTAACTAGCTCTTGCAAACACTGATACATCCTTCAACTAACTTTTACCTGTTCTGGCATGTCCATTAACTAACATTTACCTGCTCTGACACATTAATTGATTAACTCTTACCTGCACTGGTTGTCAGGGGTGAGTCCCCTATCTTTGATAAGAGCTATTTCCCCAGGCTAAGCTATAATTGTGTTGTTTTCCAACGGTAATATTATATAATCCTCATTTTGCCTGTCGCTAAGGCCTATATTAAACAAGCTGCTATTTTTGTAGCACTAAAGTTTATGACGGTCATATAACAAATAAGAAAATGACCTCGTCTAGGAAACAAACGAACAAACAAGCAATCTTGTCCGGGCCTTCGTTGTTACAGCCCACGTAATGAGAAACAAAGCCCGACTAGCTAGCCTTCATTTGGTAAATAATTACAGTAGCAAGTCTAGTCGGGTGTTCAGGTTGTTCGAGAGGTCACACACATGCACATCACTTTAGATACAAACAAATATGATAGCCTGATCTTTACGAGATACCGTTTATATTTTATACGGGTGATTATTAACTGGTCGACAAACTTTTTTTTTTGCAGTGCATTGCAATTAACATTTGGTGCCGTTCATATGTATTTCTCAAAAATGTTAATCCTATAAATTTACATCTTTATACGGGAATCGAAGCCAAAGATCCCGGGTTTGATTCCCATGTCTGCGATAAGGCTGCCCTTTATCACTGAAACATTTGGCTGTGTAATGAGTGCATATAGACGGTGGACGATCTACGCCGAGGAAAGTGATGGGCAACGTGCTGAGGTTTGTCTGACGACCGCTCTAGCTCATCTAAGTTAAACCGTTTTCAAAAAATGACAAGGAAAGTGTAGTTTGCTCTTATTTAGCTAGTGAATATTTACTTTTCAATTAAAGTGTTAATTTTCAAGTTACTAATCGTCTAATGGTTTCGGCCCCATCCTATATTTCCCCATCAAGCTCAAATCAGTTTTAAACATAATTTACATGATTTCACATAGATAAATTTATACTTTAATATAAATTGTATGGAAAAACTGGAACCTCCTAGAAATTGCGGAAATTGTTGTATTAAGAAAATATAAAAAGGTAGAAACCATGCAATGCACGAGTGAACAGCGCGGTAATGGCGTTTGAGTGGTATTGCAAGGGAACAGTGAGCCAACCCTCCGTGGAATCCTAAGAATGGTTCACCTTCTCTTTGCAAGGGGGTAAGGGGATGTTCGCTGTCCTAGCAACGACCCCGCTAATTGGATGAGCCCTGATATCACCTCATTAATAGGCTAACTCATCTGATAACTGCAACTCGACGACAATAGGGCGGTAAACCTATTACACAGCGGTATTGCAAAAACAGGGTGGAGGGTAGACAGGGGGGAAATGTTTCAAAACTGTAAACGTTTTTCAAATATTTAATATATTCTCGTATCAGAAGTTTAATTTATAGAAAATATATAAAAGTAAGCTTATAACCCTCATTGGTGGGCACGGGGACTGGACGTCAAGCTCGTCTAGTTTAATTTGCTGGGGGTGAGAGGTCAAAGCTAGAACTACAACCAGGTGTATACTAAGCTCGTCAGTCTGATATGCTGGGGGTGAGAGGTCTAAGCTAGAACTACAACCAGGTGTATACTAAGCTCGTCAGTCTGATATGCTGGGGGTGAGAGCTCTAAGCTAGAACTACAACCAGGTGTATACTAATCTCTCTAGTCTGATTTGCTGGGGGGGGGAGAGCTCTAAGCTAGAACTACAACCAGGTGTATACTAATCTCTCTAGTCTGATTTGCTGGGGGTGAGAGCTCTAAGCTAGAACTACAACCAGGTGTATACTAAGCTCGTTTAGTTTAATTTGCTGGGAGTGAGAGCTCTAATCTAGAACTAAAACCAGGTGTATACTAATCTCTCTAGACTGATTTGCTGGGGGTGAGAGCTCTAAGCTAGAACTACAACCAGGTGTATACTAAGCTCGTCAGTCTGATTTGCTGGGGGTGAGAGCTCTAAGCTAGAACTACAACCAGGTGTATACTAATCTCTCTAGTCTGATATGCTGGGGGTGAGAGCTCTATGCTAGAACTACAACCAGGTGTATACTAATCTCTCTAGTCTGATTTGCTGGGGGTGAAAGCTCTAAGCTAGAACTACAACCGGCTGTATACTAAGCTCTCTTGTCTGATTTGCTGGGGGTGAGAGGTCTAAGCTAGAACTACAACCGGCTGTATACTAATCTCTCTAGTCTGATTTGCTGGGGGTGAGAGCTCTAAGTTAGAACTACAACCAGGTGTATACTAATCTCTCTAGTCTGATTTGCTGGGGGTGAGAGCTCTAAGCTAGAACTACAACCAGGTGTATAACTAAGCTCGTCAGTTTAATTTGCTCGGGGTGAGAGCTCTAAGCTAGAACTACAACCAGGTGTATACTAAGCTCGTCAGTTTGATTTGTTGGGGGTGAGAGCTCTAAGCTAGAACTACAACCAGGTGTATACTAATCTCTCTAGTCTGATATGCTGGGGGTGAGAGCTCTAAGCTAGAACTACAACCAGGTGTATACTAATCTCTCTAGTCTGATTTGCTGGGGGTGAGAGCTCTAAGCTAGAACTACAACCGGCTGTATACTAAGCTCTCTTGTCTGATTTGCTGGGGGTGAGAGATCTAAGCTAGAACTACAACCGGCTGTATACTAAGGGTGTTGTTCTACTCCCTCCGCGAACATGTGGGTACATTTGACTTATCTCTAACTCTTTGATCCCTACCCCATGATTTTAAATTTGCGAACGGGTTTTCGTTGTCACTCATGGAACACGACTAGATCCGACTAGTCAGTCAATCAGTTATCCCCTGACCGGCTGACCACCCGCTCTACTACAGAGCGTACCTCGACTCTCTAGCTGTAGTCCAACTGACATGGGAAGACAGAGCTAGGAGAAGCTGCTGGCTATTCTTTCACGTATGTCGGGTCATGTTATCAGCAGCAGCCGTCACTTTTGCTTGATATCAACAATATTAATTAAATGAAGTTTTTTTTTATCCGTCATGAGCATTGCGAGAAATCTACCACACGCAGAGGGTTCAAATTTTCAAAAAAAAACAGTAACCTCTGTGCACGAGCGTGTGCATCTCAAAGCCAGAATTTTAAAATTTTGGTTAAATTATTTAAATCAATTTAAAACTGGGGAGGGGGCCTGGTCAACGTAGGTTCTAAGGGCACTAACTTTAAAGTTGCCCCCCTCGTTCAGTCACTAAACAACGGATACCTTAGGTAGTCTTTACTTATAAAATAACACTAATAATATAATACAATATTATTAATCTTGGCCATAAAAAGATCTTTATATTTTATAAAAGGCTGTTCCTATGACATTTGAACTGAAGATAATGTTCGCCATAGCTCAAAGGACGGTGGTTTTCAATGTGGGATACCCTCACCCTGAGGGCAACGTGGCGTAGACCCACGTCGGTGGTATTATGTTCTGACGCGTCACTCTCGTGTTATAGCAGATTGCTGAGGATGGGAAGATTGGAGTTTGAATCCCGGTCAGGTGTACTAAGACTGTCTTTTCCTCATTGTGGGTACATTTTCCTCAAGTTCTACCTTTATTATTCCTATTCTATTAGCGTATTTAATGTATGTGTACAACCCAAACTGTTACTAAGACTTTTTTTTTCTAAATAAAAAATATTGTGTACGTTTAAACAGTTATTGTTATGTTTTATGTTTCATCAAAACATGAATTTTATATTACTTATGTTTTCTCTCTTTTGATGCCTAAGATGCAAATAATTTGTATTTAAGCGACATGTAAAGTGTGAAAGTTTCTTTCGAGCTGAATATGCGAGTTTATGTTTGTATCTTGACATGTAAATAATAACGAATTATGACTGAAGAAACTTTTTAGTCAAAAGCTCTTTTTCTTCCTATGCCAAGCAATATTAAAAAAAATATCATCACGACTAGGGAGAAGAATTTTAGTTATTAATTTTAAGACAAATTAGCTTTGTAGATAAGTGTTAACGAGCGCGCGCTATTTAAATAGAGTTAAAACCATTTCCTTATGACGACTCTTATGCTCTCTAAGAGATAAAAATGCTACTAGCATTTCATACGTCAAGCCGTGTGCTTTTATACTTACGATACTTTGTGTCGATGCTGGCTACTCCTCTTTCATGGTTGCACGGCTTCTGAACTAGTATTTTTCTCCACCGCATCTTGTAACGCGTCCAGGCTGTCCGCGTTTAGTTACGATGATGGGGTAGGGATGAGGAAGGTAGAATTTAGAGAAAATTTTCCCCGATTTGCGTGGAGGAAGAGTGGAAAACCATTTATGAATTTAAAAAAACCAGTACACTCGGCAGGGATCTAACTCTGACCTCTCCGTCACCCGTAGGCTTACTATACGAGCCTGACAATTGATCTGCGTGTCCGTCGATGCGGCTCATGGGAAAGTCTTTCGTTACGGTAACCCGAGTGTACCTACGCGGTTCACGCGGTGTGTCATCAACTGGAGGGGATGCTGCGACCAGCCATTGTTCACTGCCCACGTGATCCCCCGATAATTAGACCCCCCTGCCAATGAAGGCCCCGCGCGTGGGCTGCTATGACTGCCCCGTTCCGCCTACCTGCGCCGTGTGGATGTAAATACAGTCCAACCTTCATAGAAGATACAAACATTTTTTGCAGCTAAAACCGATAACATTTCGTTCTATATCGATTGTTTTATTTTATAGGTATTGACAATATCTATATAAAGGAGTGACAGCTTCAGATTACATGACTTGACGTATGAAACCGTGAAGGTAGGCAGGGTTCTAATAACTTTTCTAGCTGTCAGATAAGGCCCTCCCTTTAAACAGTAGGCCTAATATGTACACGATTTCTCTAACCACTAGACCACGGCGTTGGGAAATATATTCCTGTCTAGTAGAGATGTGAGACGGAAAATTTTCAATTAAGAATATTAGACCATTTCTGTAAAATAGTTTCATCTGATTAAATTGAACTAATGTAATCGAGATATAGATATCCTAAATGTCAACATTTATATTTAAAATTAATTTCTCCTAAGGGTGCTAACACCAGAATCATCAAACGAGCTTTGGTGGACGCACGGTCTAACGCGCTACTCTTGCTATGGACTAGACTGCCGATGTCAGTAAGATTGGTGTTAGATCTTGGTAGGTTGCACTGAGGAAAGTTTTTCTTAAATGGTTTCCCAATATCACTCCACGCAAGTTCTGTTGCAATTCCTCTAAATTCAACCTCCCTCATCCCAAACACATTAGCGTAATTAGTACATAGACATATTACCCGAAAGGGTAGTAAGACGCGGTGCTTAAAAAAAAGTAAATAATTAAATGAATGCTAGACTTTGTAGACCCGCTATGTTCATAAATCATACTTCAATTTTTTATGATCAATAAGTTGGTTAAAATAATGTTAAGGTTTGACCGACATTTGTCTCCCTCCAATCCTCACAGCTTCCTATCTACCCCTCCTCCATCCCTGTGCCATCTCTCCCCTTCTTGTATAGCCCACTCGTCTTTTTATTAATACACTATATTTTCAAGTATAATAGACTCTAGGTGCCACCTCTACAATTTAACCCCGCAAACCGCCACTGCCGTCAAGTCCCGTACACATAGGCTGACTCCGTATCCGTATGGTCTGTTGTTCCTAAGAGAGTGCTCTGTCCACACATTCCCGAGTCATTCATTAGTCCATAGTCCGTAGCACTCCGTACATGATGGATCGAGCTTAGCTTTCAAGGAATATCGTTACGTTCGGTTACGAATAATAAATCACAGGTAAACAAATAAATGATTCAAAATCCTAATCAAAATGAAAACATTAAAGGAAACTGTTGTCATTTTCTAAATGTATTATATTTTCATATACCTCTAGGTCTATCAATTCTTATAACACTGCACTTATATTAGTCTAAGACTCGTTATTTTAACTAAAAAAATAAACAAAAAATTTAATTGGCTTGGGTCCAAAGCTATCGAATCGTTTTAATAATTTAAACCTTAAAGAATTGACATTATGAAAAATAACTTTTGTTCAAATAGATAACACAGCGCATATATACTTCATATAGTATACAACGTAGAAACTTTTCAAACACGGGCCTACAATGGGGACCTAATTGTCTATACTAATACGTAGTTTCGGTAGAACCAACAGTTAAGGGTGGAAAAAAAAGCCTATTTCTTTCATTCAACATAAATAACATTTTATTATATTATTAAATCCCGCACTGATGGACACACGAATAAAGCGTCAGCTACATTTGGTATGGTCTGGTTTGCCGGGGACGGGAAATTCGGGGTTTGAATCTCGTCCGGGTGCTTTAAGGAGATTTTTCATAAATAGATCTTCCCTTCAGTATTATGCAAATGTGAATACACGCCTTTAAAATCTACCTTACTCCTCCCTAAACCATTAGTGCAAGGTATGAAGATAACCCTAACAGGTAGTAAGACGCGGCATACAATATTAAGGTAATATAATGAGGGTGAATTTTGAGGAAATGCACTGTAATTCGCCCGAAAAGAAAATAAACGCTCAATACATGAAATAAATCATCTTCGGTAAACCTGAGGGGAGCAAGAACCCCGGTCTCTTAAGTGAGTCCTCTACTCTATATTATGTAATTTGTTCTAACGTTGGTAGTACCAGGTCTCAAACTGTCCGGTATTCAGCTCCTGAGTGGTTTTAATGTCACTTGTAGCAGTCAAGGTCGAACCAAGACTCTTTTTTTCTAGTAATGGACGTTCCTTGTACTCAAGACAATGGATAAATAGTCCTAAGTACTGACCACACTAGTTGTGGGGGAACTTTCGGCTTTAGCGTGACTTGTAGCTCTGTACCACAACCACTGACTTGACTTGTAAGTCTGTTACAACCACTGACTGACTTGTAGCTCTGTACCACAACCACTGACTTGACTTGTAAGTTTGTTACAACCACTGACTGACTTGTAGCTCTGTACCACAACCACTGACTTGACTTGTAGCTCTGTGTTACAACCACTGACTTGACTTATACCTCTGTTCAAATCATTGACTAGCTTGTAGCCTTGTGTTCCAACCACTGACTTTACCATAATCTGAAGCAACGAGATGATCTTACGCAACTCTTATCACCTAAGTGACTCCCATGTATTATTCCACATAACTCTCCGGAACCTAATGTTTGTGTTGTTGGTTACAGACCCGCGACTGTGGAGCGAAACACACGTGGCGCACTGGCTGTACTGGGCCATCAGGGAGTTCTCGCTGGAGGGAGTCCCTCTCAACCAGTTCCACATGAGGGGGAAGGACATCTGTGCCATGGGCAAGGAGGCTTTCCTCGCGAGGGCCCCCCCTTTCATGGGGGACATCCTCTGGGAGCACCTCGAGATACTGCAGAAAGGTACGTACAGATCTGTAGGGGGAGGGGACATGTATGGTGAGGACACTTCTGGTGAACACCATTATATACTGCATAAAGTGAAGTACATATCTGCAGGTGGGAACATGTGTTTAGGATACCCACATTTTGGAAACTATTAACAGCTCAAGATACAGCTTAGAGGTATGTACATATCTGCAGGTGGGAACGTGTGTTTAGGATACCCACATTTAGGAAACTATTAACAGCTCAAGATACAGCTCATAGGTATGTACAAGTTTATAGGCTGCAACATGCTTGTAAAGGACATATGCGTAAGGTGTTCTACATCCTCTTGTAACTCCCCGAGATACTGCAGAAAAAGATATGTTGAGGGATGTCTTCCAGTATGTGCCGTGTTGATATCTTGGGGGCAGTAGATTTTGTTAGAATTAGTTTTTAAAAGTATAAAATAAAATACTATATTTTCAAGGGATAGGAAGAGTTTTTAGATATTAATGTTATCCCAACCGTTGTGAGATATCTCCTTAGCGACATCTCTGCCTGGTCTGTGTGCAGTCGGGGCTCTGCGCCTGGCAACCTTGGTTAGCGGTGCGGAAAATGATGTGACGTCACCACCTACACCTTCACGAGATAATATGTGGGGGCACAGGCTGGTAGAGCAGGGTCAGGGGGCTCAAACTTGGGTCGACAGGCTTTCACATAAACCCTTCCCTTCTTTGTTAACTACCATTCTTTCCCTGTGTATTCGAGTGGAACATCAGGCAGCCTCGTGTAGCATTTACCAACGAGCAATTAACCGTGTGTAGTATATACCAGCTATCAATCATCCTAGTTTAGCATTTAATAGTCATCACTAGCCTCGTGTAGCATGTACCATCAAGCATTCAGCCTCTTGTATCGTATAAAGCCAGCAGTCAGCTTAGTGTAGCATATAACAGCAGACGTTACCTCGGGTAGCATGGGTCGTGCAGGGAGTCCTGTGTTGTGACCTCGACTGTCAACCTCTCCCTGTATATTTGAGTGGAACGTCAGTCAACCTCTATTGTTCCCCTGGCCGAAGTTCTCAGGCTAGAAGCCGGCAATCAACGTCACCTAGGGCCAGAGGTCGTCGCTGCGCAACTCTGCGCTCGTCAACGTAACTGTACACTGTACATCCAGTCCTCAATCGTCGGAACTACCCAGCACCGAACTTGGAACATTCCATTTGGATTGTTTTCTTAGAATTCAAAAAACAACTAGTTTTCCAAGGGCACGGGTCTTTGTTGCTTACACAACCGACCTTTCGGAAACTTATTCGTATTCGTCATCAAAACAGAAAACAATTGCGACATATATTTGAATAAGCTGTGATCATCTCAAAACTATTTGTGGTTTACGGCACTTTTTATTTCATAGACATAAGTCCCTATGACTTTAAGCTCGACCATTGCTTGTCAGACTTCTGAACAAGGGGAGGAGGGGAACCTCAAACCCTCGGGACCAGTTTATCAGTTAAATTGTCTTGACTCTCTTTATTAGAATGTTTCTTGTTTTGTTTTTGATTTCTCCAGAGTTAGTAATAAACCACAAACCCCCAATTATTTTTGATGGAGGTCCGATTTAAAAACTTGACATACTTCTGCAGTCCGGCAAAACTTTAACAGTGACTCAAGTTCAAGCCCGATAGGACAATACTAATTCAAAAACTTTATTTTCTTTCCTTTAAGTTATTTTACTTATTTATTATTGTTGGCATTCCATATCTACTACCCGTCCACCCCATAAATAGCATAATTTCTTCTGTTTATCGCTATCTCATCAAGGTCCTTAAAAATGTATCTGCGGTCCGGATGTGGACCACTGTAATAAAGTAAGGTCGCTAATAGCTGAATAAACGTAGGGATTTGGCCTAGACTTGTTTAAGAACAAGGCCAGCGCCTTATAGTTCCTGGCTACAGCTATATGCCTACACATGTAGCTATTTGTTTTAGCGTTACGTGTCTTACCGCCCACTCGAGCTGTTTACTGTTCTAAGTAGAAGGTAAATTCTAAGTAAATGCACTTGCCTGGTCAAGATGATGAGAAACCCACCCCCAAACGCACCTGATCGTTATTCAAATTGAACCTCACCCGACCTTACGGATCAGAGCTGAACATAATTTCGCTATTTCACGTTTACGCTCAGCTAACTCTGTCGCTTTTAAATCTATCGGCCTTATTAACAGTGTGCCTCGAGTCCATTGACCCAATCCGTATGAGAATAATAATTCCTGTATTATTTCCTGTCATTGTTGTTGAACTCTGTACCAATTTCACAGTAATAATATTATTTATACCGAAAATATTAATCCTAGGATTATAGTGCTCATTTATCCCATATTGTGTCCATGGGCGTCCATAAATAGGCACTAAGGGGAGCTCCAGCTCCTTATTATTATGCTATATTTACTCTTATTTTGTCAATTTTTACGAAAAAATAAAATTGTCTATTTAGAATTTGGCTACAATTTGCTACTAAAAACTTTATATCATCAATATCCAAGTTAACAGAGATAAAAATGATAAAATGTGAATTTCCTCACGTTCCCTTTTTAACAGCTTTCTTTTCATTTTGTTCTGTTCAATAAACTTTTGAAAAATTTGGCTCTTTAAACTCATATAATTAGCTGAGAATTATGTTCAGATGCTCTAAAATTCCCGCCTACATGGTTAAGTTCCTGAAGGGGGGGGGGGGACCACACCCCCGGCAGGTGATACTCCAATCTTCCCCCCGTTTGGAAAACCCACAGGGGCGCCCTTGATTGTGCCCTAGTAGTTCGACGTGTCGCCACTCATTCAGTAAAAGGTCAGTTAGCTGTGTCAATCAGTGAGCCAAACTTTCGTCGGAGGCTCACTTAAAAAGTTATTGTGTAACACCGCTTTAAAAAAAATCATTGGCTTCCTACCAACCTACATCTCGAAAAAATGTGTGATTATTGGTGTTTATTTTGTTTAAAGCAGTGAATGGCCTGCAAATGAATAGACTTACAGAATAGCACATTTTGTTTTTAAATTGTAGCTCTTGAGTTGTAAATCGATATAAATTCATTTTAAAGCGTGATAAAATCTTTTTAGACAGTTTCCGGGGAAAGTAGACCAAACATCTGAAGACCGACGGGGATTTAAAGCTTGAAATTCTGGTTTTAACACGGTAACTATCTTAGTTTAAAATCACTGAATATTTTTAATTGCTTTTTTCTTGGCTCCTTATTAAGTTAAGAGATAGTTTTATTGAATTAGAGTTGCTTGATGAAGTATCTATTTAAATATCGACACACATACACATAAAACCTAGGTGTATCTACTGGTAGAGCATTGACCCGTTGAATCCAAGATTCCTTCCATGACATTTTCAAAATCTAACCTGTATGATATCGTGCACCAGAGAGTGGATTTAGTAAGGGAATGTTCGGACAACGAATGACTGGTGCGCACTGGACCGCGCGCAGGTGTGTAGACACGGGAGGGGAGGGATCACTTCCGGTTGGTCCTACTGGCCGGATGTGTGTCCGGTCCGGATTGTGTGTGGGGGTCAGTCGCGCCATGGCTGCCCCCAGCCTCCGACAGCAGATCCAGCAGCTCCTGATGATGTGTTCCAGAGGTAACCAACCATCATCTTCTCCACCTGTAGACCTTCTTTGGTCTTCAACTCTCCTGGTAGCACTAAGATGTCTTTAAGACACCTGGGTATATCACTCACCGCCGTTTGAAGAGGCTCAAACTTAGCACGTTACTTTTTATTTTCACCTGTTGGTTCTTACATCTTTTGTTAATTTTGTCTGCACTATATGTTGTACCCAGCACCGACAGGGAAAATCTCGTACAAACTACAAATTAGCTTTAATTTTCACTTATTGGTTACTGTTTCTTTGAAATAAAATATCTTTCGGTACCATCTCCCCCATTAAGCACCGAATTGGAAGCTCTCACATTTTGCACAGTAGTTCATTTTCACCTGTTGGTTCTTATGTTTTCTGTTCTCCTGGTAGTTATAACTTCATTAAGATACCTTCTGATATTTATTGCACTGCGCACCCACCAAATGGGGAGACATTTATTTAATGCATTGTTCATTACCACCTGTTCGTTTATTCTAGAAAATTGTTTTCTAAATATTACGCACTACTAATATACGCTCTTTGACTATATTTTCACTTCCTATAAAATATATTGCTGGTATCACGTGACTTACTCAACGTATTGTTACGGCGTACCAAGTTTATTAAACGGTTGCAAAGCAATATTTGGGCTTATACCTCGCCAGCACGTGGATACTAGATATTGGCGCTGACGGATTTTGAACCAAATTCGCTCAGAAGACGACGATGTTCATTCTTCTCTTGCTCACTTCCGTAGCTAAGTGGTCATGGGGGGTCTTCTACACGTCTTCCTGGTTTTATTCTAGCCTGTGCACTAAGATAGCTTACAGGAAGCACTGATAGGAAGAGCTTCATTGACCACACATTTAGCTGTCAGGTTAGGTACTTCTCGCACACACATCTGGCACATAAGGTTCTGCTTGTGCACACAGCTGGTAGATAAGTTTCTTCCTATCAGAATCCTGTTATATTTATGTAAGATATAGATTTTAATTGTTGGCCTTATATTTGGTCGCTAAGTGTTTCTATCCTAGGCTAAGCTAGTATGTGAGTCGCATTTTGACACACGTGTGTTGTTGAAGTGCGTATTTTAAATGCCTAAAATGAACTAAAAATGTGTCTTGATGAGAGTACTTCGCAATATTTGAGTTTTGTCGGTGAGTAACTGCCTCATGAGCTTGTAAATACGTGACGAGGAAAGCGGTATGTACTGGTGGTGCAAGATTACTTCCTTCACGCCACTGGTAAAAACCGTGTCAACTTGTCATACCGTGACGAATTGTGTCATCAAACATGACTAGGTCCGTGTGGCTGTTAGTTTTAAATAGAATACTCGACACAAGTGATACACCGCCTAAGGAAAATATCCTCACACTGATGTATTTGTCATGACAATAGCAGTTCTGAAGCTTCGTAGCCACTAAAACAATCCTCAATTTTCATAAAATTTTATGTTGTGACCGTGTTTAAAATGACTTTATTATTTTGAGGAGTGCTAGATGCTTCTTAACATGTTTTGATATCATAACTGCGACAATGTTATAGAAACGTCGTTGAAAATGACTCTAACTATAGAACTATAAAATGTAAAGTTTTGTTAAGCATGTTAGTACTACCTTTACCCGCCATTTTGGAGTGAACCCTATATGGAAAAAAAACTTCATCTTAAATAACACGGAATTTCTAAACGTGTGCGACGTTTTATAGCGCTCCGGCAGGTGACACCCTAAATATCAGGGTGTCTTTGGGTTATGAAAGTCATACCAAAGGTAAAACTTCGGTCATAAATATTGTGGTGCAAATTTGGTACACTAGCCAGAATTATATTTTATACTTTTTTTTAGATACTCATAAACATAAATGCCCATTTATTAAGAAATGAGGGAACCAAACTAACATAATTATTTATATCTTAATCCTGATTGCAGTTTGAGATAGGGCTACCATTTGTATTGCAAATTTCTGTCCCCCGTTTCCAGACAAGGGGTCGAGGTCGCAACAAATCTCGTACTATCACACAATCATAAATGAATATAAGAATATATAATATATGAGTAAAAGTGAAAACTTATGAGACTTTAATGGAAAAAGAATAAATGTTGACGTCTTATAAAAGTAAGAATTAAGTTTATTCAAGCCATATCCGTAAAATTTTATTGAGAAATTGTTAGCAATTACATTATTAGCGTCCGACACCTTAACCCAGTAGCAAGCGCATCTAATCCCTAATTTTTATAGGAAGCCCACTTTCGACCACCATGCTTGATTGAAAGTCATTAAAATTTGGCATTGTAGAAATATGTCTTGTTTGATTTATTAATTAAAACGTTATCAAAAGCTTCCAGTAATACTTTCATAAGAAGAGTCAATGAGAAGAGAATCATTTAGGATGTGATTCTTCAGTACAAAGCAAACTAAATCAGACACTTCCTTAGAAGCAACTGTTTTCTGCATGACGTCATAGAAGGCAAGGTTTGAGGAAAGAGGAACTTAGGAAGAAGAGGATTCAAATATTGGATTACTTGAAGGAGAGAAGAAAATTCTGGCAGCTGAAGGAGGAGGCAAGAGTACAGGGTGCATTGGCTGTCTAAGTTCACTGACAAAAGGAATGGACCTGTCGTAAGAAAGAACATCTAACAACAACAAAATATCTGGTGACATAGATTTCCTGTTTTCAAAAAAAAGGATTTTTATGAAAATCAAACTGTAACTTGAAATAAGGGTATGATGTAGGAAAAAAATTATTATATTTGAAATTGGGACGTCCCTTATCGCAGTGATAAATTGGCGGTTAGGGGACTTGTTGTTGTGTCTGTTATAGCTAGTTTTTAAGTGTGATATGATATAGGTACGTTGATTCAAAATTGTAGTTAAATTGTCTAAATAAATAAAATATTATTTACATCCCCCACGCCAATGACTATAAAAAACTGACTCCCTTCCGGGGCAGGCACTTCTTACCACCAATACTGGAAAAAAAAATCATTTAATTTTGGGAAAAGTTCCAATCCTAGTTTCTAATTTTCGGGCAGGTTTTAGTTTGGATCTTGTATAGTTGTGATTAACGTAATGAAAAGTTGAGTTAAAAACATTAACACATTTTTGAATCTGTGGATCTACTTCAAAGAATCTATTTCTGAACACCCCGGGATTTGGCCGATAGCGTGTATCGTTAGGCCTACACTCGCATATAGTCAGCCCATCCATTGGGATAACTTTTTAGATCATAAACAAAACAAATGCAAATCTGTCAACATTGACATTGTTCGTCTGAAAGAAATAAAAATTGACAGATCAAGGCTTAAGAAATATAAACAAATCGTACCCAGGCAAAAAATCGCTCAATTCAACTTTGTTGTTTGTCCTAGTTACAAGGTTTGTAGTAACGCCCAGTGTAGGTCCAGACATTTTGGGATTTTTGTGCTGCTCAAGACCTTGTTTTTTGAGACTTCAACCACTTTTTTAGGAAATCGGGAACATTGTCTCAATAGTTCGCATACATTCACCAACTAACGTACATTTATAGATTGAGGCCTCGTTATTGAAAATTCGTATACTTTGATTGTGATAATTCTTGAAGCAAATAATTTCGTTAAAAAACCACTACAATAAGTTTGTTACCCGAGAAATTACTGTTGAAAAAAATTGTCGTTTTATGAAATTAAGGCTTCCCCTTTGAATATTTTTGATATTTGACTTTTTTTTTGTGACCTTTTCGGTGTTATATGATATCATTGAAAATAAAATGATAACAATTGTTTTGCTATAACTTAAAATACTCACTTTTTAGAGCAGGGCACGGCAACTAGTCGATCATGATCGACCGGTCAATCTCACGAAAGTTTTCAATCGATCGCGTAAGAAATTTACATCTTCATTAAAAGTCGATATTTGAGCATTCTAAACTCACAAATATAAGTAAGTTAGTTCGTTCAAATACTATCTTATAACCTAAATAAAAAATAAAAATAAAATAAATAAAATAACCTTGATATTTCATAATGAGTAGTAAGGTAAGAACATGAAATAGTTTAATATCGAAAATATACATTTTATTGCCCCCACTAGGGACCAAACCAGGTTTCCCTAGAGCTGTAGCCGACCTCTCCTACCATTCAGCCACTGTATAAAAGGACCATCATTAATTTACATAAGTATTTTTTAATGATTTTAGACCCTTCCACACCCAACGTATGGGATCGTAGTATTTTTCAACACCCCTTTGTCTATCTTACGTTGTTTTTTTTACAATTTGTTAAATTAGATTATTTTAATAGTTTATTTATTTTTAGACATAAGAGTTGGAAATAAATCTAGTGATAAGAAATTTTGAAACACTTTAATTGCAGTAAGTAAATGAAATATAAGTGAAATGTTACTAATAGGTCTAATATATATATTATATATTGATTTTGTCTCAACATAAACATTTTAAAAGAAAACTTCCTTAAGAATGATTATGACAACCCGCTCGTAAGAACATGTAAGAAAATACTTTTCTCCCCTTCCCCCCCCAAAAAAAATAATTTTAAGGACTTCCCCAAACTTAGCACATCTGCACTTGTCCGAAATTCAAACGCTCACCAAATTCCAAAAACTCCCAAGAAGCTCGTCTTCTCTCGTGAAACCTTACTTTGAGCAACTAGCTATTAGTGGATTTTAAATAAATATATTATATAAATATTTAAGCTAACCAATTATATCAGCACTTTACTTACAAATCAACTACCTACATTTTTAAACAGACAATTCCCAGTCTCTCGCCGTTAATCCATAACGTTGAAAGAGAAATCCTCAATTTCATCAGTTATATATAAATTGTATATATATCTGGGAATTTAACCCCGAATCCGGACAACTGGGCGCCGCCATCTGGGCGCGGCCAACTGGGCGCCGGGACAGCTGGGCGCCAAAAGTAACTCCACTTTTTTCCATTTTTAAAAAGTGATGAGTAAAAACAAAAAACACACCCCATTTTTTTCTTTTAAAAAAATCACTTTTTTGCACTTTTTTTTAAAACACTTTTTTAATGCATTGCAATATTATGCGCAACACCGCGTAAAAACGAAATAATGTCTCTATTATTATTATTATTATTATTATTATTATTATTAGCACCGCGTCATACTACCCGTTCGGGTTATACGCACTTACGCTAATGTGTAATGGTAGGGTGATTGTGAGATGAAATGAAGGACCTACAGTTTAACGTGGAATCCGAACCACGGTGGAGGCCTGGCACTCCTCAATGTCTCTATTATTATAGTCCCTAACTAGTCTTAAAATTCTAGCATCGACTTCTCGATACTTTCTTTCTTTCGGCGTAGGCTCATGTCCAGCTACAAGATGTTCATAGTAGATATCTCTTGCAGCTTTTACTTTACGTAGAGCATCAATACATTTACATATTGTGGGATGTTGCATGCCCAGCTCAGTTCCTAGCCTGCGATGTGCAGCTTCAGCATGATTGTTAGTACGATTGTGACACGATTTTTTGTTCCATTTCGTCCAAACCACTCTGGTTGACGAAACCTAATGAAGTCAAGAAGCAAAAAGTAATGGTAATGGGTCGAGTGGGCGAATTCTAAGAATACGCAAATAAAAGCTCGTA